>JAHBCN010003130.1:0-79273 GCA_019359885.1 Listronotus oregonensis
AACCAAAAATCTTTGAAAGCTTTTATAATATATAAAAAAGTAAATTTTTTAAAAAATATATGAAATAAATGTATATTTTAAATTAAGCCATGTAATATTTTTTATTTAAATCTTCTTCTCGCTTGTATTTATCCCTAACTATTCTGCTCTAAGAGTGAGATCGTGCGTTCAGCGCAATGTTCGCAGACGTTTTTTACACTTCTTGCTAAATTTATATATGCCCGTTTTTGGATACCACTTTCTATGGTTACGAAAAAAAAATGTTTCATTTAAATGTTATTTCTCTAGACCTAAAAAACAACTTATTTTGGTTAAAAATCACGTGTTAGGTGTTTTTCCCTATTTAAAGATTTTAATAGGCAAATGTTTTGAAATTTAATCATCTTTATTTTCGAAAATCAATGTGATGCTGATTAAGAATCTTGGAAATTTAAAATGGCGGATTTTGGCATTTTTAAACCTATTTGCCTCCGATTCAGGATATGACGGTTTTGAGGGTAGACACTTGGTCAAAATTTGGAAATTAATCATCTTTGGTCAAAATTTGGAAATTTGAAATAGCGTGTTCAAAATGGCGGAGTTTGGCATTTAAAAACCGATTTCTTTCAAATTAAAAATATGAGGAATTGATTCCTTTTGGAATCGGATCCTTCCAAAAAGAATTGATTCCATATCATTTAAAAAGTAATCGATTCCAGCCTTTGAATCCTTAAAAATAATCGATTCCTGCATTCAATTCCAAAAGGATTTGATTCCTACCCAGCTCTAGCTTGGACCTTAACCCCTATTTTTTTTTCTAGACACCACCCATGAGCCCTCTGGAAGGCAGCGTTGAAATGAAAATTACCTGTGAACTAGCTGTTTCAGTGGAACACAGAGGCTTCCTCACGATGTTCGAAGACGTCACCGGATTTGGGGCGTGGCATAGAAGGTGGTGTTTGTTAAAGGGACATACGTTGAGCTACTGGAAGTATCCCGAGGATGAAAAGAAAATGGCCCCGGTTGACACGATAGACCTTAAGACGTGTATAACGAAAGAAGTAGGACCTGTGAGCAGAGAAATTTGCGCCAGATTACACACGTTCCTGTTGGAAAGGGAGAGGCAGGCGTATCCGAATGATAAGGATACTTTGGTGGTTGTAAGGAAAGGAGATAAAACTGTTATTAGGTAAGTAACCTTTTTCATACAGTGAAACTGTTGCGCAACGAAAAAAAAACATTTAGTATTGTTTTCTGAAAGTATTTTTCGTAGGCTTGTAGGTATAAAAAATAACGTTGATTGTAAGGGTCTTAGACTAAACGTCAAATAAAATTTATGCCCTTTTATGTAGAGTTTAAAGCCTAAGTACAAGGTGCAGGTGACGGATTGTTTACTCCATTTTTCTACAGTTCTGTTAACAATGTCCACATACCTAAACTTTCAATTTCACAGCACATTTTAGACAACGCGGTAATACCACCACAGTTATTTATATTAACACTGTTTAACAACAATCAGTACAGGTTTTTTTTATAATTTGGCATGCATTTAAAGGGATTGAAGGAATACAAAAAAGTGGTTTATACAAAAGCTTTGGAGTTTTTTATGAAGATTATAGATATGACATTTAGAAAAACAACTGACAATCGGAAAATGGAAAAATCGGGAATATTTTTTTAATAGAACACCTTGTATTTTATTAAAAATATAATATTTTAGCGTTTTCCCTTTTTTTAAAAATATGTAATATGTCTATGTTTGGATAATCAGTTTTGTAACAATTCCACTTTAAATTTTCATTTCGAATGCAATGGAGCACATGGTCTTAGGTCTAGTAAGCCGTGAAAGTCAAACAGAACTTCTATGTTGGATCCTGCTTGGCCAAGGATAACGACAGATAACAAAACAAATGAATTGACGTATTTTGTACTGAAAGAAACATATTGTCTTTTATTACTATAATAACGTATATGCACTGCATTGTTCATATCATATAAATTCATTTGTTTTGTGATCTATCATCCTTGGCCAAGCAGATCCAACATAGAAGTTTTGTTTGGCTTTCACAGCTTACTAGACCTAAGGAGGGTGTTTTGCGTATAAAATAAAAATTTAAAGTCATATTGTTCCAAAACTGCTTATCCGAACACAGACATGTTATATATTTTTGAAAAGGAAAAAACGAGGGGATTTTATATTTTTAATTAAATACAGAGTGTTCCATTAAATAAAAAAAATATTTTCGATTTTTCCATTTTCTGATCGTCAGTTGTTTGTCTAAATGTCACATTTAAATTTTTCATAAAAAGTTTAAAATCTTTTTTTGAAGCACTTTTTTGTATTCCTTTAAATAAAACCTTTGGAATTCTACTGGTTTGACATTGACAACAATGACTACACAACGTAAGTAATAATTTTTTTAACCATGACAACCAGGCCAAGTTTCGGCTTGACGTACTAATCGTTTCAGGGTATTTCCCCTATCATAACTTCATTAGCGTTTCACATAAAGGTAGCAGATTTGGTATTTATTTAGAAGATAAAAAACTTGTATGTTACTCCAAAATGAACACACTCACTCAGTTTGAGAGGAGTATTTTTTATTTCAAAATTAAAAGCCGGGACTGATGTCTATTATATTTTATTAAATACTTTTTTAACCCTGGGTACAGTCATTTACTGGATGGCTGCCCGCCACTAAACAGCGTGTGTTTTTGGGTACTGTAGGTCCCCCATTATCTAGTCATTAATGGGGGTGATTTAGATTATAAAATGCAATATGTGCATGTTTTGGTACTTGTACAACGTTGACGGAAAAATGGATTGAACATCTAAAAACCCGACACCCACGGTACCTGTTACTTAGGTTTCATACAAGCCTTTGTGGGCTGTTACCGTTGTAAGACATTAAAAAGAAATTTTATTAAAAATTAGATCTATTCTTGCAAGTTAAGAAATTTTGAGGTATTTTAACCTTCATAATAAAAGTTTCTGAAAATATAATAATGTAGCTTAGCATAAGTCTCAAAGGCACATATTTAATATTGCAAAAATAAAAATAATTGTGAATGTTATCCAAATAAAGTATGCTTTATAAAATACAATCGAAGATCGAAATTTCTTTGTTCACAAAGAATTACTTCAAAAATACTGAAATTTCTATTTTTCAGGCACTTACTGTCAGCTGATACAAAAGAAGAACGTATCGAGTGGTGCTACAAGCTGAACGCTGCACTAACCGCCATTCGAATGTGGGGTACCAATCAGCAGTAAATGACAGACTGGGATTTATTATTTTATTTAAGATATTAACCGTATTATTATATGTTTTAAGGTGTTGTGTGAATGTCATCAATTCAAAAAGTTTTAATAGTTACGTTTTGAAATGGTGCCATTAATACCATACAAGATGCGTGCTAAACGTTGCTTTTAATTAATTCTACTAATAGAGTACTTACAATCGATCATATTAGAACAGCTGCCATGTAGTGCATGTGCAGCTTGTATAATATGATGATTTTGTAATATATTTGTAAATAACCAATTTATTTATGTTTTTATTGTGTGTAACGCGCTAGATGCAATTTTTAGGTGTATAATCGACTTTTATACTAGATATGTTAGATAGTTAAGTTGTATAAGTGTATTTTTACACTGTTGGCCATATAAAGAAAATATATAAATATATATATACAGCAATTTTTGTCTTCTTTATAATCCTTATTGCATTGGAGTCCAAAGGCGCATTTATGTTAAGAGTTTGTAAAATGAACCAAAAAAAATGGTATATTGATGTCTTTGAAAAAATCTATTTTCTTCCCGCTCGTTAATACTCAACTCAAATACATCATACTTAAACTAGCATGACAATTTTTAGAGTTGAAAAATCTGAAACTACCAACTTCTTTACACCGCAGCATTATATTTTGTTGGGGCCTGCTTAATAGTACTATAACTTGACTTGAAAAAAGAGGTTAACCTCGGAATAAAACAAAATAAGCTAAAAATTTGTATAAACCTTTATTTTGATATTCTAAATGTTGTCTCATAAGCTCACGTGTAACCTTATGAGACAACACCCGACCTTTGACCTTGAGCACCTTATGAAACTTTTAAAACAACATTTAGAATGCCAAAAATAAAGGTTTATACCAATTTTCAGCTTATTCCTTTTTATTCCGAGGTAAAACCCCTAAGGGATCTAAGAAAAATTTTAAGATTTGAAAGAAAGACCTTTGCAGGCAATATTTTACAGTCTAGACTTAAGGATTAAGGAATTAACAAAAGTACATTTGGAACCTTTCCAGATGGACAGTATGGGTATGCATGAGAGTGACAGTTTGTATTGTTCTATTAGTACTTTTAAGAAACAGATAAATTTTAATTTTATTTACATTATTTTTCAAAATGGCCCATAATTTTAAGTTAAGACCAAGTTGTAAGAAATTATGTAAGGAAAAAATCACAGATATGCTGTTTAAGTAATTTAACATTTTGACTTCAAAAAATTACTGACCAAGCTGGATTTTTGTAGAGATCTTTATTTTGGTGTCCTAAACATAACTTGAAAAGTACCTTTGATTTGAATGTTGTTTTTTTTTAATGAGGGTAAAATAGAATAAAATGGTTGTTTTTGCATATATCTCAAAGATTATTAATTTTTGGAGGAAAATAGTATTAAGGACAATTGTAGCAAATAAAACTCTACATAAAAACTGTTTCTACCTTTTTTTGCCTCTTAGAGTTCATTTTTTTAAAGATATACAGGCTGAGTAGAAATGACATCAATTTAATAATATACGCGAGTTTTAAATAATCATTTTAAAAATTATATTTGAAATATCTTACTTTAAAAATTGGTCTAAAAACATCTATACGAGAATTAACTGGTAATCATTTCAGTATCCAGACGGCTGGGATATAAAAATAAATATTCGGAATCTCTTGACACTAGTGTCCGATTAATTACCAAATACTGTATTTTGCAACTGCACTTAAGACTGCAATGCAAGTTGAAGTTGTATAAAAAATAGGACTTTACTTTTTCGCTGTGGGCAGTCTCGAACCGAACATAACATAGAGATTGATAAAGACTTTGATCCCATAGTTTCCTTGATCCAAGACATGAAAGAACCTAGAAATGAAATGGCGATAAAATTTTTGAAGTAGATTAGGGAAATACCATATGTTATATAGATCAAGAAAACTATAGAATCATTTTCAATTTCATCAAATAACAAAAAAATATTTTATCTCAATGTGGATTAGATTAGGTTACCACAAAAAAAGCCCTACCTCACTCTTTGCATAGAAAATAATAGATGTTTAAAAATCCCAAACTGCAAAGTTTACCCAGTGATTTAAAATCTAAAAGTTTTTTAGTTTTGAAATCAGTGACGTTTACTTAAAAATGAATAATTCTACAAAAAGGTCTAGAATTATTTTTTTATAAAATTTTTCCTTGTAACTAGTTCTTTGAAGTTTTTATAATTTCAGACATTTTCACAGAAAAATGAGTTTACCCCCTAAAACAAAAACCCACGGATCAAATCCAGAGGACTTTTTAGAATATGTGTATAATAGGATACCTAAATAAAGATTTCCACAAAATCCCGCTGGGTCGGTTTTTTTTTCGAACTTTTGTCTTTCCTTTGTCATTATTTATTGCAGCGTTTCTCAACCTTTCAGTATTCGTGGCCCAATTTTTAGTCCTAATGTTCATCGCCCCCCCATAAAATAAAATGCACAGTTTATACCGTACAAACTGTGTAAAATGTATACTATTATAATGTATTATAATTTTCTTGTCTCTAAACCTACACTACGACCTTGTCCTCTTCGGGACGGGTGTATCCTTTTTGACACAGCAAAAATTTTGCCTAAAGGATGGCCGAAGCGTCCGGCAATAGCAATGAAGAACCCTTAACGGGTGTCGGTACGTTACTTAAAAAAAACAAACTTTTAAATATATTTCAGTTTTAATATAGAAAAAGGACTGAAAGTAATTTCTAATATTAAGCCTTTTTTAAATCCGAGACAGGCCCAAGGAAGTCACTTAAACAGCCCCAAAAAAAAGTTAATCCAAAAATTGATGGTGTATCTTTATGTTTTGTGGTCGCAAACCGAATCTCAGGTCAGGGTCAAGGGCATTTCGGCAAATCGAAAATTATTCGCAACCAACCAACAGTGCTACTTATGTTTTTAGGTCCGCGAATCCTTTGAAGAAGGGGTAGTGTAACAAGGACCTGGTAGCTACCACGTCACTAGACCGGAGAGAGGACATAATGGTTAATCGTCTGCTCGTCATCCTCCGGAGACGGGACACAGGACACATCAGAACATTGTGCTCTGTCCGTGCGACACAGAGAAGAAACTTCTCCAATCTGGTATCGGATTCATTAGAATCCGTCCTATTGGGAGAAATATGGTGTGAGACAATAGACCGAGAGTTCGCACTGGAGGCTAAAAAGTCCCCACTTTAAACCTACCTACCATTGGCATCTCTAGAATTTTCAAAATGTTTTTTCTCAAAGTAAGACATGAAACCCCACCAATGGTATTTCTCGTAAGCTGGGCAACTCACTGTTTCAGGCCGATTTAATATGAAAAATATAGTTCATTTTATAATTTCTACTCACTTAAAAAGGTAATCACCTAATTTACCGCGGTCCATCATACAATATTCAATAAAATAAAGTTTATTACATCAAAAACGTTTTTATAATGCTCAATGAACAGTCCTCTGCATGTCCCCAAAAACAGTTCCCTGGTAAAAAAAGGTGTAGAAAGGGTAGAAAACAGCACTTTACCTTCCTAACGGAGGTAAACTCAAACTCAATATACTTTATTGTCTGAAGATGGTAAACAATCTTATTGACAAAGCTGGAAAAAAATCTTTTACTAGCATTTAATAAATAAACGTGTAGAAAGCTAACACAAATGAAATTGCATACAAAATAAACATAGTAAAAATAAATTGTGTCTTGCCGAATGCAGTTCATTTTTTAAGTAAGTTTCTAAATTTGTTTTCTTTTTAAAATAAAAAAAAATAATGTTGCGAATTTATTTCAAAACGTCAATGCCAGCCTCTTTAATGTCTTAAGTGATTTCAAAATCTTACGTTATACCTTGACAAGTGTTTATTATAGGAGTTTATCCAAACAATCAAAACCACAATTTAATAAAAGTAGTAGAAAAAATTATATACAATCCTCTAAAGTAAATTCGTAAAGTGCATTTCCTCCCTTGGATTTAAATGCCCTTTGCTTCGCATCCTGCATCAAATTATCCAAGGGAGAAAATGCACTCTACTCTAGAGGAATGTATATAATTTTTCTACTACTTTTTATTCAAATTTTCAAAAATTATCTTTGAATTTTGTGTTCTATTATTAAATTGCGGTTTTGATTGTTTGGATAAACCACTGTATTTAAAACTTGTCAAAAAATAACGTAAGATTTGAAATCACTTAAGACATATTGACAAGGGCATGCTCGGCTGGAACCTCCCTAGGGAGGTAAAGTGCTGTTTTCCACCCTTATTCGAGGAATAAAAACGGTATTTTTAAAGAAGGTACTAGAAAAATAACTATTACCTTTTTTTACACATGAAACTTAATAAAATTAGGTTGGCCATTACATAGAGCACTGACGAATATTTATTAAAACAGTTAGAAGTACGATTATCCTAGCTTTAACAACATGGTTTAAAAAGTTTTTTTTTTATTAGACCTACCTATTATAAATTAAATACCAATACTTAAATGTGTGGTACTCATATTCTATATTTCTATATTAAAGTACATATCATATTGATTTCAAAAATACTAAATTTTTTACCTAAGAAAAAGTATAGGGCCTTAAAAACCAGACATTTTTATTCTTACTATTTTTAGATTAATTTTCTAACGTGTATGTCCCATTTTAGAATAGTTTGCTTATATAAGCAAATATACTTGTAATTACTTTATCGTTTAAATGCCGTTTCCCACCAACCGAGGCATTTCAGTGTCCCGCGCTTTTTTATTTTAGGTTAGGTTCATTTACCTTAGGTTACGGTCAGTCGTTTATTATGTTCTTGGTGGTTTAGAAAACCTAAATATTTTTTTAAGTTTTAAATCTTGGTGTAAAAGTGTGTAAATATTTATAGTTAAAATGGAAAAACCTATCCATTTCCTCAGTGCTTTAGAAAGGTATAGTAAAACTTTATAGAAATATAGGTATTTATTTAGGTTATCATTTGCTTTTCTTTCACAGTTGGTTTGTATCGCATGGGAAATAGAAGCAGTAACATTTTCGTGAAACTGGGAACTATTTTTGTCCTTTTTTGTTCTGTTGGATGTCATATTCCAGAGGTCCTTAAAATGTCAATTAATTAACTGCCCAATAAAGCTGCCCGTACACACGTGGTTTCATTCAATGGAACTAAGACTGAATTCTCCCGTGGGGGGTTTACCTGCTAAGTACTTCTGGCCTTTGTGTAAAAAAAAGGGTTACGATGAGGCCAAAGAAATAATTCAGACTATTATTTGGGGATGTAAAGATATTCCTGATCTAGAGGTGCCTTTAAAAAGAAATATTTTAAAAGATGTGGATGTAAACAATTTTGAATCCATGAAAGCTTTAACCAAAAGATATAACAAAGCCATTAACAATGTCCTATCGCTCGAAAAAGGAACGCAAAAATTTTGTGATAGGTTGAACCAAAAAGCTAGCAGGGAACTACTGTATCATATAATTCAACAGACATATAGTGCAGCCGTTACCAATGCAGAAGAGCTGAATAAATATCAAGCGTTTTCGCCGGATGTTTATGGAGAAACTTCTTTTGACTTAATAGCCCAAATGATCAATCAAATTAATTTAACCAAAGACGATGTGTTCATAGATCTTGGATCGGGAGTGGGACAAGTTATTTTACAAGTTGCAGCCACAAGTTTGTGCAAAACCTGTATCGGTATTGAACGAGCTGAGGTACCCGCAAAATATGCAGAAGCTATGGAGAGTAAATTTAAGTTTTGGATGCAGTGGTATGGCAAAAAGTATGGATCTTTTGAACTCACAAAGGGCGACTTCTTTGATGATATTCATCGAGATAAATTTACAGAGGCTACAGTAATTTTTGTAAATAATTTTGCATTTGGACCAGCAGTGGATCATAAATTAAAACAACGATTTGCAGAACTGAAACATGGTACAAAAATAGTGTCATCAAAAAGTTTTTGTCCTCTTAACTTTCGTATTAGTGATAGAAACTTAACTGACATAGGTACAATAATAAACATTAGTGAAATTACCCCTAACACAAGTTCAGTGTCTTGGACAGATAAACCTGTTTCGTACTACCTTCATGAAATAGATAGGACAAAACTGGAAAAATACTTTCAGTCAAAGAAAAACGGTAGTTTACAGTCACTTTCCACTGAGGATACCGAAACTTCTTGTGACTCTTTTGAGACTGACAGTCGCTGCGACAGTGAGATATCTGAAGCAAACACCCCACCACCAAAGAAAAGAGGCAGAAAGCCTAGATCAAAAGTATTAGAAAATTTAACACCAAACCCTCTTTTGAAACAAGCTTTAAATGGACTGAAAATTAATTATAATAAGGAAGCTACTAAAATAAATGGAAAAGTAGATCCCATAGTTAAAAAGAACATTATTAGACCAAGTAAACTAATTTTAAGTAAATCAGAAGAAGTAATTCCCGAACAACCGAAGAAAAAACGAGGCCGAAAAAGAAAAGAGGCCAGTAGATCTTGTAGTCCCGATTTTGACTCAACAAATTGGGTTACACAAGGAAACTTAAGAACTTATTCGAGAAAAAGTGTAGATAATGGAACTAGCCCACCAAATGGGCCATTTGTAAATCATAGATTTATTACAATGCAAGGAAATTTAAAAACTATGTTAGATAATTTTAAACTTCAATATCTTCAAATGGTGGGCGAGATGTCAGATCCCCTTTATAAAATAAAGGTAAGAAGACAAATAGAAGATGAAATTAAAAAGCACAGATACTTAAAAATGAGAAAAGCTGAACTTAATCAAGAGATAGAAAATATTATAGTTAATATGCAAAATCACATTTTGCGAGCATCGTCTAAATAATAGTAATATTAGTAAAACACTCAAAGTTTAATATTTTGTACAATTTGCAATATTAACAGTATCCAGGAATGAAAAGAGAGTTCTTAAAAGTTTATTAGTATGTGTTGCGAAAAATCTACAAGGCTGATATATAATACATTTCTGCAGGTTTCTTAAGATAAAATTTAGTCATTCATGAACACATTGACAAATAAATAATTTACTAAACATGCAGTAGGCGATCAGAATAAGTATAAAATGTAAAAAAAACCTTTTGTTATATTTAAACAGTTGTTAATGTCCAAACTCTAAAAAAAATCTACTTTCAGTTGTATTGTAATATTTGTTTTTATATTTTATTTTAAATTTGGATTGTTTAGTGTAAGTTGATAAAAAATTTTAGGAAATTAGACCACATAAAGGGCCAACAAACAGCACTGTAATAAACCAACTTTCCGACTCCGACTCTAATAATAATAATAATAATAATAATAATAATAATAATATATATATATATATATATATATATATATATATATATATATATATATATATATATATATATATATATAAAACATTGCACAGTGGGTGCCGTGGCCCCACTAGTCTGAAAAAGATTACTGTATTTAAAATATAAAAATGATTATTTGATAAAGTTGATTTAAAAATTACAATCCTTATTAGATTCAAATGATGAAATGTATCGTATCAGTTTTATTCACTTCATATATTATTGCAATATTATTATCTTGGCACCCACACCAGCTTTACCCTCGCATATGTATATATATATATAATATATATATATATATATATATATATATATATATATATATATATATATATATATATATATATATATATATATATATATATATATATATAAAATATAATATATATTTTTTCGTTTTGATTTCTTGGTTTAGGTCTGCCAGAAGTAAACATTATGTTTTTAGTACTCTATATTGATGACGTTTCGATCATGTTCGATCTTTTTCAAATCTAAAAGTTAGGTTTCAGAAACAAAGTTAGTATATAGTTATAAAAAAACACAAAAAAACTTACCCTAAAGCGTTAAAATAATAGTGAACATTAATCAACAAATATGTGTATATTTACATTTTTAACAACACAACACAAGGAACGACTACTTATATTAGTAATAAAATATGAACTGATTATTAAAGAAGGGCGATGGATATTTTATTAAGATTGTTGATATCTTTTTTATCGTTTATGGAATTTGGGTTTTTTTGGATTTCGATCATCTCCATAAACTCTTTTTTTGTTTGGTTCCGTTTTAATTCCATAAACGATAAAAAAGATATCAACAATCTTAATAAAATATACATCGCCCTTCTTTAATAATCAGTTCATATTTTATTACTAATATAAGTAGTCCGTTCCTTGTGTTGTGTTGTTAAAAATGTAAATATCCACATATTTGTTGATTAATGTTCACTATTATTTTAACGCTCTAGGGTAAGTTTTTTTTGTTTTTTTATTTGGATGACACTAGTTATACTAACTTTGTTTCTGAAACCTAACTTTTAGATTTGAAAAAGATCGAACATGATCGAAACGTCATCAATATAAAGTACTAAAAACATAATGTTTACATTCTGGCAGACCTAAAACCAAGAAATCAAAACGAAAAAATATATATTATTATAAAAAAAAGGTCAATGAAAAAACTAGAATCTCAAATATATATATATATATATATATATATATATATATATATATATATTTTAATATATATATATTTTATATATATATATATATATATATATATATATATATATATATATATATATATATATATATATATATATATATATATATAAAAAAAAAATTTTTTTTATATATATATATATATATATATATATATATATATATATATATTTATATATATATATATATATATATAATATATAATATATATATATAAATATATAATGTTAAAGAAGATGGGCATATGGTACTAATTCTTTCTTTGTACTGATAAATACTTTATTATTATATTAAGTAATAATATTAAATTTTAAAATTATTGATCTAGGATGAACTAGATTAGTGGGTTTTTATAAATTTATTTATATCTTAAAAAATCTAAAAATTATGAAACATTTCTAAAAAAGTAAGAAAAAACTTATGTAAGAATTGTTTAAACGAGAAGAAACATAAAGTAAAAATGATGAATGTATGGATTTTGTTTGTTAAAACATTGATTTTTTTTTAAATTCTATTCTCTATATTATATTTTTTATCATACAAACCAGAACCATTTTAATTAATTTTCCTCTCTAGATAATAATAATTTATTTAATATTTAAGGTATTTCTGCAAAAGCTGGGCAACTCACTGTCCCAGGCCGATATAATATGAAAAATATAGCTCATTTTATAATTTGTACTTAACTTAAAAAGATAATCACCCAATTTACCGCGGTCCATCATACAATATTCAATAAAATAAAGTTTATTACATCAAAAACGTTTTTATAATGCTCACAGAACAGTCCCCTGTATGTCCCCAAAAACAGTCCCCTGGTAAAGAAGGTATTTATCTCACATTTTTTTAAATTCATATTTCATTTATTCACTTATAATATTAAAAATCTAATAAACTTTTTACTGACAATATCAGAGGAACCTATTTTTTAATTAAATATTGCATCTAAAAATACTAATGTTTATTTTGTCCCCAATTTTACGCACAGTCCCCTCTTATTTAAAACTACCTCAATAACATTTAATACAATTAATCTTCATATCTACGTTGTGCTTCGTATGCTTTTTAAATATGCCCAATGATAATAATTAAATAAAACTATTATTCTATGTAAAAACTAACTAGAGAACTGTTTGTCGGGACAAAAATACGCTTAAAGTCGCCCAGTTTACAGAGAAATGCCCTTATATATACAAGCTGTTTTAAAAGTATGTACCAAAAATTTTGATAGCATTTAAACTTTTAACTAACCACAACTAACCAAAAATTTTGATAGCATTTAAACAAGGTCTTAAAAGCACACAATGTCCTTAAAGGCATAAAGAAATCACAATGTTTTAAAAAGCAATATTTTAAATGGCCCTTTAATTTAGTTTTTTTATATTAACGTTTATTTGATTCTACTGGGAGGTTAAAAAAACATCTAAACCAATCTAATTTAATTTCTATTCTTTAGAAACCCGTAACTCCGCAGGAAGCTTATAAAACGATATAAGTTTGAGTTTATTTTAACCTTAAGTATACACCTCAAAAATTTTGGTACTTACTTCTGGGTCACTTTGTATATTGAACAAACATGTTAATATTATTTCAAGTTGATAACTCATTGATTTAGAGTGGTTCGGTACACATTTCATGTTATTAGTTCATCATTATACATATTTGTAAAAATTGATTTACCTCTTTATATTGTAATAAAAATTAAACATTCTAAGAATATTTTATTGTAATGTTGAATTATTAAACTTTGTTCTTTATGAAATTGAAACTGCCAGTTTTATAGTGTTACGTAATTTTTGCAGCTGGATCTGCAACACATTGTTTTTTTATCTCTTATTAATGTATATATTAATTTTATTGATGTGCAAATTAAATTTACAAATTAAAGAAAATAAATTTTGTTGTTATAAGTAGTGTATTTTTATTTTCCTGTATCAGTAAAAATTTTCTCGCATTCACAATTAAAGTAAAACTAATTTATATTTAAATAAAAACTACAAAGTCGTAAAATGATCAAAATACTTGGATCTAACTAGATCACTTCCTGATCGCCATTATTTTTTGGTTATTAACTGGTCATTTTGAGAATATTAATTTGGTGTGCTGTACTTCACCGGATCCTAACGTTTATTGTAAATAAAACAGTCTATATATTGTTTATATTTGGTTAATAAACATCATAATAAACTGGAATGCTTCTAGCATTTTAGCAAAGGAAACTTGTTTAAAAAAACGGTAAATAAAGGAAAGTGCATATATTTTATTAAATAAAAACAAATGTGTAGCATCAATATATTTATGTTAATATAAATAATACATGGTTACCTATGCTTGATGCTGAAGTAAATTCAGGTAAACTTTAAATTAATTAACACACCATCCCACCCACCTTTCTGGTCTTTTTGAATACTTTATATACACCAGTCAAATTACCTAGTGTGATTTATGACAAAACGTCATAAAAAAGTAAAAAAGCTCTCAGACTTTCCTAAGTTTTTAGATAAAAAAAATTCTTAAAATTTAGTTTAATTTTTTGTTTTAGTTTCTATCTTGACAACGGTGGCCAACTTGCCACCGAAACATAGATTAATATTTGTGATTTTTGGGGAGTTTTCTTATTTTTTGTTGCAGGCGATCTGCAAGTTCATAGGGGTCAATAGGGCTGGACAGGGTCAGCTCGTATACTCCGTATACTCCAAAAAGTAGTAAGGCGAGTATCCCAAATAAAACTAACTGAAACATGAATCCGCCACAAAACTATAAAATATATTTACAATAAACATCGTTTTACACATAATTGTACATACAGATAAAATAATTTTTAATTTTCCCTTTTTGGTTTTTTTCTATGGTAAATAAAACAGTCTATATTTTTTATATTTGGTTATTAAACATTATTTTACACATAATTGTACAGGGTTTTTATTTATATTTTGACATAAACTTAGAACGATAACTAAAAAGGAGTCTTTTTGTATAAAAGTTTTAAATTTTTTATCTATTATCTTTTGAGCATAACAAAAGAATAGGTTAACATTTTTTTAAAATGGAACACCCCGTATATTTTTATTTAGAGTGAAAACTGTATTTATTCCCTTAAAAAATATATCAGTTTGCTGGCATTTCGTTTAACCGTTTTAAAAATAATTGTTTTTATAAAAAAAATTCAATTGATAGTAAAAATCAACATCTCCTTGGAAAACAAATAATTTATTATGAACTTAAAAAATCTAAAACAAATACAAATTTTTAACTTAACTTTCATCATTTTCTTTGCACTTAAAAATGTTTTTTCTTAACTTACTATTGATCGTGCTGAAAACAAAATATTACCGGTTTCTATTAAGTAAATTAATTTTAATTTCCAATTTTTGTCTTAGGATGATTATATTATCTGTCCTTTTATAATAAAATTATTTTTTTAAGTAAACCTACACAAATAGATCCAGAGGTTTTAAATAGGGGCTATTGGCCTGCCATCTAAGACTTCTATCTATTCAAAAACCATATTCCTCGTTTAGATACTGAGTTAAAAAAAACGTATAAACAAATCAAATCGTTTGTTTTCCAAGGCAATGCAGATTTTTACTATCAATTGAATTTTTTATTTAAAACAAAAATATTTTCATAACCGCTGAACCAGCAAACTATATATTTTGGAAAAGAGGATGGATAGACCTTTTATTCTAAATAAAAATATACAGGGTGTTCTATTTTAAAAAAATTAACCTATTTATTTTTCTTAACTTTTTGATGTTCATTTGTTTTTTTTTGTTATACTTAAAAGATAATAAATGAAAAACTATGAAACTTTTATAGAAGAATTTTTTTTCTATCCTTTTCAGTTATCTTTGTAAGTGGCTGTCAAAATATATATGAAAACCCTGTACATACAGTGTTAAAATAATTTTAAATTTTCCCTTTTCAGTTTTTTGTATCGTGTATGAACTCCTTTATCTGAAATGCTTGTTTGAGAATCGCTGAATATATATGCACACCTCCACAAGACAAGCGCGCCTTTTTTTCTGATCATCTGTCATTTGACGTTTGGCGCCTGCGTATCTGTCCGATGCTGGTTTAAAGGTCCAAGGCCTGATCTACATGTGACATATATAAGATATTTTTGCCTACGCGAGAAATAATATTTTCTTAGAGCATATACCTATAGAGGCAGCCTTGCTGATCAGCAGTGCAAACAAAGAGAAGAAATTGAACTTACTTGCCTCTTTCTCTCTCTTAGAACCGTTTTACACAATCGGGAATTATTCGGAAAATTATTGCCATAATTGTGCCGAAGATTAACACAATAATTATTTTCTGTATTACACGTTCAATAATTCTTACTAGTAAAAATATTTAACATGTTCTATATTTTCCAGAAATTGCGCAAAAATCGACGCAGAACCTTTTTCGGAGTCGATAATGCCATGGAGAATTATTTCATAAAGTAAAAAGGAACTAGCTAAAAGTAACAACTTCCAATTATTTATATCTGACACAATTTAAAAAACACAAAAACCTTTTTTTATTTATTAACTTTCCGTCTTTTTAGATTATGTTAAACTAATCCAACAGCTGTTTATAAAATTAGCATTTGTGCGCATGATCATCATATAAATTCTAGCAATATTTCTACTGAAATTTATTTTCAGTATTAAACACAAATAAATGTTCTATTACCAAAAATCCAATAAGAACATTCATCAAAATTTTGTTGATCATTTTCGCCATAAATTTCACTAGAATTCTTGTATGTGTAAAACGGTTCTTGGAGCCAAGCGGCAAAGCTGTGTCTAGTAGATTAGGGCTCGAAGAATAAATTAAAACGCATTTTGGAGGAAACTGCGACTTTACGACAAAATGGTGGACCAAATTCGCCAGTTGGAACTACAACCTAACAAATTGATTTGACATTTTCATTCATTGCGAAGCCGACTAACGAATGTATGGGTCTTTTTGTCGAGACATTTTTCAAAAAATTTGAGTATTTTGAAAGTTAACGTTTTAAAGTGGTTTTAGTGAATAGCCCGCATTTTAGGATAAAATCATCCTCTTGTACCTAGTTTGTGTCCATTGTTATGTAGAACAATTTAGATTCCTGCGTCCATAATTTTCCCTCCAAATACGCTTTGCTCTGAAGTTCAAAATGCCTCTCTTAAGAAAAAAGGTTTTTGAGAAGCAAACCGTACCAGATTATCTTCGAGATGATGAAGAAGTGTTTTATTGCGAAATTACCAACGAAATTTTCAGAGACTACCAGTAAGTAAACGATTTTTTTATAATTTTTTCATGTTCTAATTTTCCTTTGGATAGCCTTGCTTATAGCTCATTAACAAGCAAATCTATAACGGTTCATTGTACTTGCGTTTTACCACGCTACGATTTGCTTCTATTGCCTTTGGTTTTTTTCCAAAATTGTTATATAAACACGATTTTAAGGGTTGTTAGGTTAGGTTTTTAATAACACACTTTTCTAAACAAATGTAATTAGAAAAATATTTCTTGGCAGCACATGTTTTGTGATTTCCCTCTAGAATAAGAATCCTAGTATTGTTTTAAATTGATGTTTGTTGAAGTTTTTTATGTATAGAATGTTATTTAGGCTTATATTTCTTGTTTTTGTATAAATAACAATTTTTTGATTGTAATGTTTTAAAATATATGGGAAAGTTTGATATTTCCTTTTACTTCTTTGATAACCTTCTAATCTGCTTTTTCTTTTTTGCACATATTATCTACTTACATTTAGACATCAGATAAATAGTTTTTTATTTAATAATAATAATAATAAGATATCATTATTCTATCTGTTTTACCTGAGCTTTAAGCACTGTTAAGCCATGTTTGCTGAGATCTTAATTTAAAGCTTTTCTAAGGCTTTAAACTGTCAACTGTAATAAATAGTCACTGAACTTTTAATAGTTACAATATGGTACCAGAACATTATATTTCCTATTTTAAATCAGTTAATTATGATGTCAGATGTGTTGAAGTTTGGAGAAAAATGGAATTTATTACTGATTTGAAGGAATAGTCATTTTTATATATAAAAGATTTATTTGGTGACCACTAGTCAACTAGAAGCCCTAACAGTATATTTGCTGGAAAGGTCTCAATTAAAAACCTCTTCCAGTATTTTGGTCCAATTTTTAGTGGTTTATACTGACAACTAAAAAAAAATTGTATAAATGTCGCCATGTACCACATAGGGTTTTTGAGATAAATGGCATTAAGATGGATAGGGCTGAATATTATTGGTTTTACAACTTGCAGATTGACAGTCAGTTGTCTTGGTCAATCCATACTGATTATTTAGCTGGAAAACTCATTTGTCATTTTGCTATATTAAGTATGAAACATCCTTTAAATGTCTATGCTCTTATATACAGCCACTTAATATTTAGTATGTAGTATTTTTATTCTCTAAATGAGGATTTTTAGAAAAATATTCTTAATAGGTCCTAAACTCTTGCAGGCTAGTTTTTGGAACTAAAAAGGTTAAACTTTACCATCCATTTTATTGATGGATGCACTAATGTTTATTAAAGGCCACAGAAATAAATTTCCAGCAGTATCAATTGATCATACTCAAATATTATTGATAATTTAATACCTATTTATAGACACTTGACTCTTTGGAAAAGTCCTTTTTGTTTTACTAGCATAGTATTTAATAAAGCACCTGAATATTTAAAGAATATTAACAAACCATACAATTTTCAAAAATTGCCATAGTACAGTACTCTAATAGATTTGAAATTAGTTTGTTGTGTGTTTTATTAGGTTGTGTATTATCTCTGTCTTTTTTTTAAATATTTTTATAAACTTTTTACTTAAAGCACTCAAGTCTCATTTTATTTTTTTTAATGTTGTTTAATTTTAAGCCTATTATACTTATTTAAAACTATTATACACCTGTTTTTTGGTATTTGTAGATTTTAATATATGTTAATATTATTACTTTGGTAGTCTTTTTAATGAAAATTTAATAAATAAAATAAATAGGGCAGCTAAATTTGAATAGGATAGGACAATAAGGGACAAGAAACAATAACATCTTTGTTAAACTGATAAAAATATAAAATTTTGGGAAAAAATGGGGCATTTATATAGAAGTCTTATATAGAGCTCCACTGTTTTTTGGCCATAAAAAATCGAAATATAATGTTATTAACATTTTTTTTTCTTTTAAAATGTTCTACTCGTCATCAGATTTATGAAAAAAGTTTGAAACTTCAAACACAATGACTTTATGAAGATTTTTTCTTTGAAAAGTCGAAAAATCAATTTTTTTGACATTTGACTGAAGATTTAAAGGTACTGCATTAATTTTTCATAATATTTATATATTTTTTTCCTGTTGCGCATCAAAAATTGAATGATTTGATTTTTTTTTTCAAAAATATTTTTTTAAATTATTTGTCCTTTGACGTACAACAAAAAAATATATAAATATTAGGAAATATTATCAGATGACCCTCAAATTTGCAGTCAAATGTCAAAATTTTGATTTTTTTAATTTTCAATTCGAAGATCAGTATAAATTGGTTATTTTTTAATTATTAATCAATTTTTATCATAAATCCGATGAAGAGTAGAATAAAATAAAAAAAACTCCGATATATGTCAATTTTTTGATTTTTTGTGGCTAAAAAATAGTGGAGCCCCACTTCTAAATAATTACCAAAAATGTAATTTATCTTCTGATTATAAGACATAACTTTTAAATTTTTACAAAAAAAGTTTTTGTTAGTGACATTTGCTGTCACCATAGAAGATTTAATTATTAAGACCTATTTAATAATTATGACTGATTAAATTTATATTTTCATGACAGTTTAACTTATTTGGACAATTCGTTTTTGCGATTGGCATTATATCTTAACATTTATATTGCCTATTAATATTTTTTTTACATCTCTTTATTTTTTCTATGTTTTTCTTAACCTATTTTGTTTATATTGTTGTTTAAAACTTGATTTTTAATAAACATATTTTTTTAGTGATTTCTCAGAGAGAATGTTTCTTTGCAATTCCATGGTCTGGACATGTTCCATGACTGGAAAATCAAATCTTACATACCAAGAAGCGGTAGAAAGTGAAGAGCATGCCAAACAATGCCTCAAAGAATTTCCCACTGAACTTAAGCTACCTATTTTGTATCTCGCTACTTTAACTAAAAGAACATATTTTGGTGAAATGGCAGAAGATATTTTTTGCTATGCTAAAGATCGGTATTTTGTCGGGGAAAATGTTGAGGCCTGTTTTACTGCAAACAAATGGAAGGATTGTCACATTCTTTCTGTAATTGCTCCCAAAGAGGAGCAGTATAAACATGAAATAAAAAGCAATGGGTATGTATTTTTTATAGGTTAAATCTTTTCATCCATTACTTAATTCAAATAATTGTTTTTGACTTCAACATAATTAAAATAATCTAAGTTTAGATTATATAGAATCTACTAATTATAGTTGAATATTAATGTGTTTAAATATTTTATTTTTTTCAATATGTTTACTTCATATTTTATGCACTTTATGTAATCATTTTACATTGCACAACATTGCATTGTATGGTATAATTGTTAATATAATTATACTTGGTAGAAGTATAAAAATTATAACTAAACCTAAAAATATATTTTAAACATTTAAGAAAAGAATCATAAAAATAGTACAAAAAGGCTTTTATCATAGACATAGTTCAAATATTAACTAACACTTAAAGAGAGTAAAATATTTATTTCGAAATGTAAGTAAAAATAAATGTAGACAATCAAATTATTTAAGAGAAAAATGATTCCTTGTTTTGTTTACAAATTAAAGTAAAGTTGTTGCATAAAAAATAACTGGTACTCTTCACACCGTGTCTTCATCAAGCCACTCCTCAATAGGCTCGATGACGACACTTAAAAATAAGTAATATTTTGTATTTACCATATGAAATAGGACATAATATGGATTATAAAAAACGTTTTTTTTATTTTTAAAATATATTAAATTTTATATTCATTTTTCATAAAATAAAACTACAAAATACAGCAGTCCGCCATGATACGTAAAACACCAATCACAGCGAATTACGTGTGTCGTTTGCATTTTAACCTTTAAGCATATACCCACCTAGAGACAGAATAATTGTGAGAAGTTTACAACTTCTCTCTCTCGCTTTTCGTGCTAATTGCACGCAATGTAAGAGAAAAAAAGGTGTAAACTCATAAAGCAACAACCTTCCTCTCCCGAGAAATGTTGAAAACTCATCGCGATTCGTCTGCCTCTAGGTAGATATATGATCGAAGATTTTAACAGTCTTCACTTTTACTGTTTATCTATTTGTATTAAGTGCTTTGTCATTCATGACCACCTATACTTTTAAGAATTAATCGTTTAAATAAATTATAAAAAAACTAAATTTTGTTGTTCTGTTTGCTGATAGGTGACGCCACAAGCGGCGCCATCATACAAGTCAGCGTTTTGGCGGAAATTTAAAACTTAAAATCAAAATTGTATTGTTTTTCTACTCAGCCTTTATTTTTGGCAAATATAATATATTTTTTGGAAATAGCAGATACTTTCGAACATCATAAAACAGTTTTTCAAAATCAGTCATCATGCCTGTACCTTGTTTGGTAATCAATTTATTTTATTTCATTTTCTTTGCAGTTTACCTTCCACCATCTGCCGTTGGAAGGAAAAACAAAAGGGTCCCTATCTAAAAAAATATTATGTCTTTATAAACAAAAATGTTTATAAAGATATACCTACTTTAAATAATGCCATTAAAATTTTTGGGGTTACTTATTGGGAGAGTCAATTTTTTGGCAGCACTTCCGGTAAAGCAGGAACTAGTATTATTATGACCTTAGCAGATAGAGTCTTCAAGAAGAGTAAAATTAAACATATTAAGTTTTTATGATATTCATTTGTTGTCCCATATAACTGCCAAATGTGCGGTCGTTTGGACATTTTCAATTATCATTTTCCCGCAAATAAATAAAAAATAGGTATAGGATATAATACAGGTTTTATATCAGGAATTACTTGTAGTATTTGAATCTTGAAAAATATACAAGATGTTCCATTTGAAATATTAAAATTCACCCCACTTCCGGTTATGCCGGAAGTGATAGGCAGATGATAATACATACAAAATCGACATCCAATGACATAATATACTATCTTTTATTTTACGAAATAAAACCCTTCATAGTAATTTTATTGTCACCAATAGCAAAAAATCTCACAATACTATTTTTGATTAGTCTTTTTTTTCATAAGTTGCTCTTTTTATTTCAGCAACCGCAGTCCTTCAGAGCGACACTTTATACCTTCTGCAAATTTATATAAATATGAAATTGAACATTTAGATGCAGACGATAATGATATCAGCGAAATAATGATAGTTGATAGCACTCAGCTTAGACGCAAGAAAGTCCACTTTTCCAAAGACAAAAGCAAGTTATTTTTAAAACAACACGTTGAACAAGATAGTAGAGGCATCTTTGTTATTAAACAAGCCGATCTGGACAGATTTAACGTAAAAAACGTCAGATGGGAGACAATTTTTGATGGTCCTCTACCCAACTTCCAGTCATCGAAAAATTTCGAAAAAGCTGTTAATGGCAAGAAGAAACAGAAGCAAGAAACCCTTTCAAAATACTTAGAGAAGAATGGCTTGGTAATGAAAAAAGAAGGACAAGCTAACAAGGAAAAGAAAAATAATAATCTGTTGGAACAGATGAAGAAAAGGGAGGAAGAATTTAAGAAAATGAAACAGATAAATGATGAGCAGAAAGCATTAGAAAGGCAAAAGAAAAAAGAGGAAAGCATGAAGATGGCACAGCATTTTAAAGAGTGGTCAAAGCCCAAGGATGATTTGGAGCTTGAAGATCATGTGGTAAGTAGGTGCTGAACTAATATAATATATAAGTTTGGCATAACATAACTTATGAGATATCTGGTTAAGAAATGTTTAAACCTCTAAACGCCGCGGTAAATGAATACGCTCCTTAAGAAGTTAATACTTGTACATGTTAAAATGTAGTGAAACTTCTTATTACATAAACAAAGTTTTTTCTAATATTTCATTGACTAGTTCATATATTTTTTAGAAACTTCCTGTACCAACACCGGTGAAATCCAAAGTTCCTGACAGATATTTTGGTGACCTACTTACGATTTTAGAATTTGTTCATTCTTTCCCAAAACTTTTATCTACCAAAGACTTTTTTCCTGGTGGGTTTACACTCGAAATAATTGAAAGAGCTTTGACAGAGAAAGAAGTGGCTGGTCCTCTGACTGATTTAATACAAATGCTTTTGGTCGCCATATTTAATTGTCAGGAAGAAGAATCAAATAGTTATAATACTGGTGTGGAAACTTTAAAAGGTAAGGTTTTAAGCGTTGTTTAAAATGAAATTACTCAGTTAGAAATTTTAAACTGAATTTATCGCTTGTAGAAATTTCAGCTTTTATTTGTCTTGTAATTTGCAATGATACACTTATTGTGTTTAAGGTTTAATTTTGGGGAATATTTTTTCTCCATACACAAATAGATTTTTATTATAATATATAAGGTTGCTAACAATAGTTTTAAAAGAAATGGGATTTATTATTTCTTTTTTTTTTAATTTGGTTTTAAAAGGGATTAGGAAAATTTAAGTTGATAATATTACTCTTTAAATTTAGTTACCAACACTTTCGATTTTCAGTTATGTTGTTTAGTTTTTATCATGTATTTTTATTTATTTAAATTTTACAGTAATTAAATTACTTCTGTTTCATTTTTTTTCACATTTTTCTAAGCTATATCTAAACGAGTCAAGATCTCCAAATACATCCATGTAGTTTAACATGATTTATCTGCAAAACATTGCATTCCATAATTACTTAAATGGTGTATTGCATATAACCTGCCTTACTGTAGCTTTTAAAAGTATATAAATAAAAATAAGTAATATTTGTTAGACTACAATGTAACCATTAATCAGTTTATACAAAAACACGCCCATAGCAATCTTAGATCTCAAGCCAATTGAAGTCTGGTGGTGTAAAGCAGGTTTCTGTAAGAAAACTTCAATTTTTTTATATATACAAAAAATTGACACTTATAGTGTTGATGGACCAGAAATGGTTATCAGCAATGAACTCAAGGACTAGAATTAACGCAACGCCAGTTTGTAGGCAGGGTGTTTGGTATAGTGATCTGTTTGTTTTTGTTGTGGAAAAACGTAAACAAATTGCCAGAAATCAAAAATCAAAATCAGGAAATTATCTTGAAAATGTAATAAAATTATTTAAAAATATTGGTTTTTGTGTTAATATAGGCAACATCGATTTAAATATAAACATTTATTGGAACTGTCATTCCAAGATCCGATTGCACCGGCAACATGGTTTATTTGGACAGCTGCTGTATTTGTTTAATAAAAAATTATATTAAATCAGGTGTTGTACGGCACTTCAATGTCATTTTATCTCTTTCTAGTAGGTTGTATTATTCAATAACCCCTTTTGTAAACTGACTAGATCAACAGCAATCGAATTGAGCATCTAAAGTGAATGACATATCTTTTCTGTCACTTTAGATAATAAACAAAAATGGGTTTGTGGCTTTAAAAATATTAAAAAAAAAAGAATCATCGATTTATAAAAATGTGATTTATGGTGCAATGCCATAAATATTGAAAAAGTTATTATTTCCGGAGTGATGTTATTTAGTGTGTTTAATCAATGTTGCCATTCAGTGTATTTACAAGAACTATCCCGCCTTGCCCCCCTGAATATATTTATGCCAAACAAGGTTTGTTTACTTTATTTCTATCCAAGAAACTGTTGGTCATCAGTCATTTCCGTTTTGATTTATTGTATTGCCCAAAATTCCATTAAGGGACTTCTGTTTTATTATAGTGAATATCCAAAATCTCACCTCTTTTTAGTTACAAATTTAAAGTAATTCCAAAATGACATCTCCATTACTGTGAAAATTGCAGTTAATGTTATGATCTCCATTAACTTATCGACTTCTGACAACTCAAGTTATATACTAATCTCTTACAATTTTGTAAAAAATAAAACTAAACTAAATTAACTTGTTTGATATATTTTTATGATCATATTTTTTTCCTAATGTAATATGGAGATTTCTTAAACATAATTAATTTAAAAAATAAAAAGACAATAATTTGTAAGCGCCGTACCCCATGTTTGTATTTTGCTAATTGTCCCGGGTTTGTCAAATTGCGGTCCAAATCATGAGATAGGTAAAAATAATAGCCAAATTGCGCCCCAAAAATAAGGGTTGGATTGAAAAAAATTTCCAGATAATAAATAATTACCTGGTTTGACCCAAACAGGATGGAATTATTGCGGCCCATAATAAATACCATATTGAAAAAATAAAAAAAAATTGTCAATTACTTCTACTGCCTAATTGGGCCGCAATTTAAATGTGCCCATTTTCCACCAGATTTAGATCCTTTTTGATTCTTTACAATAGACAAAATTCTCTATGTTGTTTTTCAGATTTTAAAAAAGAAATATCTACAACCCCCAGTGTCGAAGAGGGTACTCATCTTGCAACACTAGCCTCCAAATGGCCTGTTAAATACCAAGGTTTACCTCTTAGCCGCCTCCCGCTCTATTCTCTAACTGTTTCCGAGATATTGAGGCTTCATTTGTTGTCTTCGGGAGCTAGAATTAAAGATGCAGGCACTAGATGGCGTTATGGACTAAGAGGAGGTTATACAAGTGAAGACGACCCTGGCTTGTATTTACGTTTAAATCATGCTCATATACTAAAAGCTTTAGGAATACATAATATAGTGCAGCTGTCTATAAATGATAAAATTAAAACTATTTCCTGTCTTATGGATCAAATATTGACGTATGCCGATGTTCGCGATGCCATAGAGGACAGAATAGAAAAAATCAGGCAAGCCAAAATAGATTTAAGAGCAGCCAAAATAGCTGAGAGAAAGAGGGAAATGCAATTTGTTTCAGAGAAAGTAAAGTTAAAGAAAGAGATGAAAGGTGATGCAGCTGGGTTACAGGCGGCCCTGGATGCGTTAGACGCTGAGAATGAAAAAAAGCAGGTTAGCAATCAGAGGAAGATTGAAAAGTTGCTAAAGGCATCCAATGAGGGACAGACATTGTTAGGGTAAGTATTTTTACACTTTTTCATTATTTGATTATAATACATTATAAATCCTTAGATCATAAAAAAATTACCTCATAAAAAAACTTTTGAGTCCGTCCATCCGTCTTTCAGTGGATACTGTGATCTTTAAATAAAACCGAATTTTGTGCAAAAATTGTTTGAGTAAATGTCTTGAGTTTTCTTAGTTTGTGTTTTAAAAAAATTAAAGCGTAGTGACGAAACCTTCCCAATGATCCTTCGAACGATATTCTTTCGGATATTCGAATATTCATATTCCGATCAGCTGGAGTCTATTGGTTTAATAACGAGTTAAAACAAATGAGGGAAACTTTAAAATTCTTGACTCATTTAAGTAAATCGCATCCAGTTTTTGTTAATCGAGATATTATTAAATCTTTTAGGAAAAAATATAGAATTAAGATCGAAGAATGTAAAAAACAGGCCAACAGCAGACACATTTTGGAATCTACTAACAAAAACAAAGCAGCATGGGATATAATTAAGAATAATAACGCCATTAAAAATAATTCCTGTGCAGTAAACTTAAATGCGAATGACTTTAATGACTTTTTCTCACATATTGCTGGGAACTTAAGGAATAAAATGTCAAAGACCACCACCAATTATAATCTATCCACTGACAAAGATTATAAATAAATGTATAGAATCAGGTGTCTTTCCAGACTGTTTGAAGCTGGCTCGTGTGGTACCGGTTTACAAGAGTGGTGATTGTGATAATCCTGCCAATCACAGACCAATCTCTGTGGTGCCTTTATTTGGTAAGGTTTTTGAGAGTGCTCTTGGAAACCAAATGAGCAATTACCTTGAGAGCGGCAATCTGTTTTACCAGTGTCAGTTTGCATACCGAAGTAATATGTCAACAACTGCAGCAATAAATCATTTTACTGAGTATGTTCAGAAGTGGTTTGAGGATAGGATGTATGTTCGTGCCTCCTTTTTTGACTTGACAAAGGCTTTTGATTGCGTGTCTCATAAGTTGCTGATTCAAAAACTCTCTAAATATAAATTTTGTTGTAACAGTGTCAAACTTATTGAATCATATTTGTCAGACCGCCTTCAATATGTAACTTATAATGGCACAACATCCAGTGCAGCCCCTGTTAATTATGGAGTACCGCAGGGCTCTGTTCTTGGCCCTGTTCTATTCCTTCTATATGTAAACGATATTAGTGCCTGTACCTTACATAAGAGTGTAGATATTATTTTGTATGCTGATGACACCACGGCGCTTACTAAAACATGTGATTTGGCTCAACTCGACCAGCAAGGTAAGAATGTGGAATGTGAGATCCAGAAGTGGTTTCTTTCAAATGGTCTAAGCATAAATAAAACAAAAACTCAAATATTGGATTTTTCTCTTAGACCACTGGAGACAATAACGAGCTCTGTTAAGTTCCTGGGTGTGTGTTTGGATTCGAGATTGACATGGGAAAGACATGCTGAACACCTTGCAAACGTGTTGAGTAAAAGCACTTTTTTTATTCGTAACCTTAAGAACATTGTTACAGAGGAAGTCTTGATGAAGGCTTACTACGGTCACTTTCACTCACACCTTTCGTATGCGATCTTGTGTTGGGGACATTCGCCGCATTTGGCTAAGGTTTTCGCAGTGCAGAGGCGCTGCATAAGGATAATGGCTGGATTAAGATTTAGGGATTGCTGTAGAAAGAGTTTTATCTCTCTTGGCATTCTTACATTGCCATCAATTTATATACTGGCCTGTCATGTGCATGTGAGGAATAACACTGCGAAGTATTCTCATAACTTTGACTACCACAGTTACAATACAAGAGGAAAGAATTTTTTTGCCTTACGCTACAGCAGAGTTGATAGGTCGAGGGATGGCAGAAACCACTATGGTTTGAAAATGTTTAATGTCTTGCCCGAAGCAATTAAGACTCTTACCGCCACGTCATTTAAATATAAACTTAAAAATTATCTAAAGAGGAAGGCATTCTACAATAGCGATGAATATTTAAAAAATAACTTTGAAGATTTAAAATAACGTCAGAATGTCAGAGTTGTATGGGCTTGCTGTTTTTATTTCTAACACTGATGTGTGTGTATTTTATTGTATCGTGTTAGATTTTATATATTTAAGCCTATGTTTGTATTGTAAAATATTTGTCTTTTTTTGTGGTTGTTCTTTTAAGTTTTAATCACAAATGATTTTAATCAATATGTGCGAAATTTACTTTAGTTTAAGTTTTTTATTTCTTAATCTGTTTTAATTATTTTAGAAATATAATATTAACTTTTCGTATTTTAAGTCATTGATAATTTTGTTTAAATAGGGATATTTGACTTTGTATAATCTGTTGTTTCCCAAATTGTATTTTGACTTTTTTTTTGACTTGTGAAAATACTGTATAGTATGTACATTCATCAATAAATATTATTATTATTATTATTTTATTATTATATTCCGCTACTTATCGGATGATAGTTTATTCGATTCTCGGTTTATTTAAGGCTCATTTCCATCATAATAAATTTTCAATTCAAAATGCATATATTACACACAAAAAATGAATATCAAGAATAGAAATTTTCCACAAAGTGTCGACTTTTTTGGCGTCCACTGTAGACTATTCTATACACCACACAAAGGCCGAAACAAAATAATTCATTTTTCATCTTCCGACAACTGATTCATCCGGAATATTTCGTGGTTTCGAAAGCAAACGCTTCGACTTCGGCATAAATCGACGGTCGGCGCCAATATATCGAATATCGACTGGCGTTGATCGGTCAATGTTTCATATTATGTCGAATGATATTTCGAATATGAAGATCTTCCGGAATACGAATATTCGAATATTAAAATCATTCGAATATGCCCATCACTAATATAGCGCCAAAAAAAAGAAATTAAATAAAAGGAAGATGCTTGCTGACTTGAACGAAACTTATTATAATAATTTGTTGGTAAAAGTATTTACTTTAGTATAATTATGGCGCATTTATAAAATTTATTAGAAAGATGCGAAAAAAATGTTAAGGTTGTTGTCTGTCAAATATCTAATACTTTGGAGTGTAATCGGAAATTGTAGAAACTGTACTATCAGTTATACCTGTATTTCACTATTAGTACAGATTTTCGAAAATTTCCCTATCTTTCCAGTTAAACAGTATTAACACTTTTTTTTCACTATTAGAACTAAAAATAAATAAGTTGATATTTTTGCTCTAATATCCTATGTAGTACTAAAGCAGTCAACCAATACCATAATTAATAAATATAAGTCTTACTGTTTACCTATGTAGAAAAAACATTAAATAATTGTATTATTTTTAATTTTAGGAGAGACAGAGCATACCGGAAATACCTTAGAATTGACTCTGTACCGGGCATATTTGTTAATTGGGAAGATGAGCAAGCAGGAACATGTTTGGAAAAGCTAACTGTACAATATTCTGAATTGGCCAATGCTGACAGGACACAACTGATGGCTCACATAAAAAAAATTAATGACCTCAGTAGTAGTAACAAACCAAATTCACCTTCCAAGTCACCTAAGAAAATTAATGGTAAGAAATATGTTTCTTGGAGTTTTTCTTCAGTAAAAGACCAAGCCTAATATGTTTTTGGTTAGATGTATGAGGTCGCAGGCATGCCTTTATATAATAGACAAAAAGTTTTTGGGCATATGGCTCCTAATTAAAAAAATAATAATCACGTTGTTAGAGGTATGCTTTCTGCTAATTGCATTATAATTACGAAGTTTCCAAAAGGATGGAAACCTCGGGTGTGGCTAAGACACCCTTGTTGGGGATGGCCACATCCGCTGTAAGCCAAGACACGACTGACGAGGCTCGCCAAGTTTATAAAACAATCCTTTGTAAAAGTAAGGAGAGATTTAAACAACTCTGGCGCCATCTAACGTTGGATAAATATGTGTAATATGCTTCGTCTCAGAAGGATCTGGAACGTTTCTTAAATAAGCGAAATGTAAAAAAACAAAAAAAAGGCATTTTTCTTTTTATTTTTAATGCTTACAGCTTTATAAGTATTTGTCATGGGGAAATATTGTAGTAGGACAAAAGTTTCATAATTAAAAATCCTTCGAGATAGTATAGATTAGAAAGAGTAGAATGCATTACACTTCATTCAAAATAGCGATAGTCAAAAAAATGCGGTCTTTTGCATGTTTTTTTGTACCCTTTAGATTTTTCTGTGGACCCCCATATTGGGCTTAATCAAACTGTGATTAAACATCGCGCCAATTTTCGTTAAAATCAATTATGATAGTTATTGCACAATAATTTTGCAATCCAATTTCATTTAAAAAATGGACTTGTTTTAAACTGGGTAGAGCCCCGAATATGGGACTTGGAATTTTATTTTTTTGGTAACTACTACAGATTTTTAGCTTTTAAAGGTTTTTTTAAATGATTCATGTGGGCAACCTTTAATGTAATCTACATTTTTTTTGCTTATTACCAAGTTAAATATCTGAGCGAATTTTTCATAAAACATTTTTCCGAAAATATAATTTGAAAGTATTTGAAAAGACGCTTCTTTTGATGTGGCAAAATCGCAATTGGTTTTGGTTGCCATGATAGAAGCTGTCAGGCGTTTGCGGCAAATTTATATACAACAATTTTTATTTATATCTTACCAATAAAAAAAATTCAGAGCAAAAAAATATTTTTTTCTTTTGTTTAAACAAACATTGTTTAAACCAAAAAGTTTTTCACAACTTTAATTAATTGCTGATGGCGCCGAAATAATTAGATTTTTATTTTTAAAAAAGCATTTAAAAGTTTGAGATCTCTAATGTCTGAAAAAGAAACTCAAATATCTAAAATCCATTTTCGGAACTCCAGCCAGTTTGCAAAATTGACTTTTTTTTTCAAACCAAATTGGATTGCAAAATTATTGTTTCAAAATTATTGAACTGATTTTCACGAAACTTGGCAGCTGTTTTGTCGTTTTTTAAAATTTATTGCTATTTTGCATCGAGCATAATGCATTTTGCGGTTTCTAACCACTTTTATGTTCTTATGTTACAAAACTTTTCTCTTACTTCAACTTCTGGTTTTGACCAAAACTTAAAGTTATAGGTGATTAAATTAGAAAAAAAAATGCTTTTTTGACATTTTGATTATTTACCAAATGTTCGGGACTTTTTTTGAGAGGAAGCATATCTTGTACTTGCAAATTGGGGGTTGTTATACCCCCGGATGGCTTTGCTCAGGCATTCGCCAGCTCGCCCTCACCCCTTCAAAGCTTAGCAAGAGGCGGAGCAACCCTTCCGCATTGGTTACACCACCGTTAAAACGGGTTAAGAGCGGGGCTAGACATATTTCTTAGGAACTCCGATGTAGTCCGGTTCGAAACCGTATCGAAGCTCTCGACTATTTCAATTAAGAAAGCTATTCAGAGGCACATTCAGTTGCCGAGAAACGCAACAACAAAATCCAGATATAACCGGTTTCTTTCAGTTTCTTCTTTTGTTCTCACGAGCATGTGCTCTATACCGCCATTAGGTCAACGTTACCACGTGTGAATCCAAAAAGAGGTTTTATAGGAATCACTCCAGACTTTGAAACCACACTTTCACCGCACTCTTAATGGCAGGGTGAGTTTTTCCTTGATCCCCGACGGGAAATACAGCAGATACGGCTCCTTCTACCGCCTACCCGGAAAAAAACTATGTAGTTTTTTTTTATCAACCGCACTTCACTGGTCGGAGGTCAAACAGAAACTGAAGCATATCTTGATTTTTCTTATGTAGATTTTTCTAAAGAATTTCCAGCTTAAACATGTCTGCCACCACTTATATTCATCAACTCTGGTTTCCTGACAAATAATTTATACAGGGTGATTCCTAAGTTGAGGCTTTTTTTAACTGTGTACAAAACTTGTTAAAATAAGCAACTTTTTAAATATTTTTTTTTCAAAAACCCAAAAATAACAAAGCTACATAAATTTGAAAGTGTGTCTAGTGGGGCTTTCGCTTGTTTTTTGTCTTCTTAATCACGCAGTATGAATCAGTCGTATTGCTTTAACCGGACGAGACGAGGATTAATTTTCAACCATTGTTAAATCGCGAAAATGGCACAATCTAAAAACACTGAATACCTGGATATGTTCCTAATTTATGGAGAGTGTCGTTAATCTACAAACGTTTCCCTTATGGGCTCATTCTGGTCCCAAGTACTCGGGTGATTGCAAGTCAGGTGGGTTTAAGAACAAAAAAAAGTGTAGATAACATTGCGGGAAAATCAAGTTCAACATGTCCAAGCACTACAGCCTGAAGACTTCTTGGGCGGTGACAACTTACTTAAAACAGGACCGTATTCGACACACTAAATGAATGTAAGTTCCTTGTTTTTTAGTATTTTGAAAAAGTTATTTAAAAAAGTTGTTTATTTTAATGAGTTCTGTATACAGTTAAAAAAAAGCGTCAACTTAGGAACACCCTGTATACTGATCTTCATAAAACATGACATAAAGACAGGTTATATAACATACTGTTATTACTTAAACTTTGCCCATTAATATATATTTTTTTAGGTATAAGAAAGTCGTTATCAGCGGCTGATACAGACACCTGCAACGAGTTACTTCTGTGTACGTCGAATCAGACAAACTGTCCAGTCCACAAAGAGACATCAAATCGAACTAGGTGGTCATTTTTCCATGAAAAAGAACAACTGGAAGAGCTTATTAAAGCTCTTAATAAAAGAGGGTATAGAGAGGGAGAGCTTAAAGAGGCTCTTAAGTGTGAAGAGGATCAGTTGGTTAGTGTGATAGCTAAGACGCCCGTCACTTTGCTCAATCCTGATATTAAGGTTCCGAGTGGAAGAAACAGAGGAGAGACCCGTTAGGGCTAATGGCAGTGCCAAGAAAAAGGATAGGTAAGTTTTTTTTTGAAATAAGTTTAAAAAATAAATAAAAATGACAGTTAAATTTATTGAAAGCTTTTGAAAACTTACTATTGGCAAGGTGCGCGATGAAAACGACATCTGACGACATAAAATTTATTTATTTTGAATAAAAATATATAAACCTGGTCAGTAATGTAAATGACTGTTGGATAACATTAACGGCCGAGTGATGATCGCGTTGTTAAATTTAGCAATGGACTTAGCAGTTTAGAATGTTTAACAAAACGTCATTGTCAGTGTTATTCAATGATTTTAGTAGGCAACCTGTCAAAATCTGACATTTTGTTAAACATTCTAAACCGTTGACAACTTAGCAAATTGTTAAAAGTTAACAACGGTTTAGAATGTTTAACAAAATGTCAGATTTTAACAGGTTGCCTACTAAAATCATTGAATAACAATGACAATGACGTTTTGTTAAACATTCTAAACTGCTAAGTCCATTGCTAAATTTAACAACGCGATCATCACACGGCCGTACAAATGTCAAAATAACTTCTGGTTAAATCTCCTAGGTGAAAATCGGCGGAATTTTAGGAATGTTTATGCAATTTTGAGGTTATATCAGTAAGGCGTCATAACTCGAAAACTAGCGGGCTCCGACAAAAATTGGCAATTGGCCCGATAAGTAAAAAAACACCTGACAAACTTACGAGTCTAGGGCTTTTCCAATATACTTAACACTAATATATACTTTATTTCCTGAAGGATTTATAGGAATTTTCTCCATTCACAATCACAGAAGACTACAGAGACACTAAAGTTAGTTCTGCAGACGCTCCTTGATTACTTAATCTATTCAAAGGAACCTTTATCTCTTTATAACTCGCAAATCATTAAAACACTTCAAGAAAAGACAGTAACAAACGAGTAAGTTTCTCTTGTTATGTCAAATTCGGAAGTTGTTCGGCTAAGCCCGAAACCCGAAAATCGTTCGGCTAAGCGGGAAATTTGAATTCAATACCTTTTGTCTGCGTGTATTTATCCTTTTTTATAATTTTCAACTAGCAGTTGGAAATGTATAAAATTTGCAGTTACTATTTCTCTCAGTATTCTTACATTTAACTACACAACAAATAATATGCACCATTTTTAATATTTTTACCTAATTGTTTACATTTAAATTAAGCATGATTTAACGAAAATTTCACCACAGCCAGCGCTGCAATCGATTCAGCTGTCCCCACCATACACTCCGCTCCCTGCCAATTAGAATAATTTAGAAAAATTCCCAACATCCTTAAAACAATAAGAACCTAAATATGTGTATTTTCTATTAATTTGTATTTTTGCATCTTAGTATTCTTTTTTATTTACAGATATGAAGATGCTAATCTAGGCTACCCACCAGAAATGGGTTCGGAAGAAGTTTTAGAAAGCGCACTTATTGAAAATATATTAGAAATGGAGGAAAAAATTACAGGAGGAGCGTTAGGAAACTTAAAAGTCAAAGATAGAGATAAATGGCGAAACAGTCTACAAAATAAAAACTATGCTGATCTCGAAAGGCTTCAGAAAGTTTCCGCCAATACTGATAAAGAAAATAGGCACCTAAAGTTAAAAAGGACAAAGGTAAGAAACGATTTATTCGTATTTAAGTAACAATACGTAAAAGTATAATTAACCTTACACAGGGTGTTTTAGAAAACACCCTCAATTAGAATTGAATGTCAATTTTTAAGCGATTTTGAGTTAATTTTAAAAAGAAAACTTCTTATAAACTTATGTCCTAAACATCTTAACTTTTGAGATACGGGGTGTTAAAATTTTCAAAAATAAATCATTTATTATTAATATCTGTAATACTACTTTAAATATTTTAATGAAATTTGGCGTACATGTACTATGTATCAAAGGTCATTTTTAGTGTACTAATTTTTTTAAATTTTCACCAGTGGCGTTCGTATTGAATCTGACCTGCCAATTTTGGCAGACAAATACTTAATTTTACAATGACTTGATGGTCAGCAAAAGTTTTAATGTCTTTTATCAATTGTTTTTTAGACTTAGTTAATTTCCAAACATTGTATTTTATTATGTTTAATAGTTTTATTTTTCACAGCTTTGTTAACAAGAGTCTTATTCTTTAAACAATAAAGCATATTTGATTGATTGATTGATTGATGGTATGCCACTAATTCTCTTAAAATAAAAATTATTTTTGAAATACCCAATCATTTCTGAGTAAAGTTGATCACTTGATTTTTTTCAATCTAAAGCACGGTTTTCGCTTAAAAAAATAAAAACTGTTTCTCTGCCTGATCATAATAATATCGGAAAACAATATCACCATGCAGAGAAATCTTTATATTTAATTTTTTATTTCTATTTTTAGTCCGACGCACCACAGTTTTCACCTAGAAAAATTAAATCTAGATATTTCTCTGCATGGTGATATTCTTTACGGATATTGTTATGATCATGCAAAGAGACTGTTTTTATTTTTTAAAGCAAAAACCGTGCAACAGATTGAAAAAAAATAAGTAATTAACTTTGCTTAGAAATGATTGGGGATTTTAAAAATAATTTTTATTTTAAGAGAAATCAGTGGCATACCATCAATGTCTGCCAAAATAGCCGGATTAAATTTCGTATGAACGCCACTGGTGAAAATAAAAAAAATGTGGTACACGAAAAAATGCCTCTTGATACATAGTACATCAATGCCAAACTTCATTAAAATATCTAAAGTGGTATTACAGATGGTAATAAAATATTTATTTTTGAAAATTTTACCACCATGTATCTCAAAAGTTAAGATGTTTACGACATACGTTCTTAAAATAGACCCAAAAATCGACACCCTGTATAAGGAAAGGTAAAGTTTGATTTATCATTTTGTAAGAACCATTCTATACCCTTTTTTTTAATTAAATTTTGTTGACTTAATTCTATATAACTTTATTAGCCTATCTAGTTCTATTTTGTGTTAATTCGGGATCAAAAGGGGACATAAACTGGTACAAAAGTAACTACAACTGATGATTTTTTATAGATTTTATATTGTAGTTTAACAACCTAAATAGAATGCTTAAGAAATAAGTAATTTTTTTCTTTTCGGTCATCTAAGTCACTTTAATAAATTTAATATATTTTTTTTTAATACAGTAATTACTGCGACCATCTGTTGCTCAGTGGATCATAAAAAATAAAACAGTTGGATACGATATAAATATGTTTACCCACTATGTTTTTTATATTTTTAGAACGCAGTAGATCTAATACACCAGAAATATCAGACAAAGACAAAAAGGAAGAAAAGGAATATGAAGATCCAGGCAAGTTTTTAGGAGCTACTCTCGCGATCGAATCGGAAGATTCGGAAAATGATCAGGACGATATAGTTCTTTTACAAGCAGAGAAAACTACAACAGCCATTAAATGTCTAGCCGCTGCCCTTTGCCACATAGCTCAAGCTGTCGATGCAAAATATTTGAAAAGACCTTTGGGTAAGTTAGAATGTTAAAATAACAAATATTACTTATAGTTTGGGGCAAAGAAATGGTATATTATTTTATATGGAGGAAAAGTGATGCTTTTCATGTCGCGCTCCTGTTTAATTAGTAATAGTAATAGAGAGAAAGCCATAAAAAGTAACTTTTTCTTCAAATAAAATATGCTGTTTTTTCTTCAAACGCCGTAAAATGAATGCAAAAACATCTCTTTTCAATAGTAATAATTATTAAAGATAAGTGGGTTCGCAAGGCGGCTTAGAACGATGTCGGTGAAAGTTGCTATAGTAATGAAACATAAAGCTCAGTAGACACTGTCAACAATTTTTTTTTTAATTGCGTCGCCGATTGCGTTTTAATTCCTTATTGATAAACAGTTATTGAGTAAGTTCATTTAATATTCAATTAAAATTAAATAATGAATTTGAATGCCTAAAGTACTTTAATTCTCCATTCGAATACTTGTGTATCTGAATAATGTATTTACGGTACTCGAGTATGTGAGTACTTAACGGATCTTCGAGTGAGTACTTAGTCAGCCTGACTAGGCCCATCACTAGTATGGATATTACTATTTTATTATTTAATTTCATATATATTCATATTATAGGTCATGCTGATGTAAGGCCCAGCAACAAACACAAAGAACCATATGACGTGCTGGAAAGCTGGGAACAGTCGCTGTTGGCGTCCACAAGTTTTAGCCAAGTATTCTTGCATTATGGCACCTTGGATTCATGCGTAATGTGGTCGAGATCAGCCTTATTAGCACGGTGTCAAATTTGTAGGAGGCAAAAGGATTCAGAAAACATGTTGCTGTGCGATAATTGTAATTTGGGGCATCATATGTATTGTCTTAAACCTAAACTTTCGGTAAGTTATCTTTTTAATCAAAAATAATACAAAAATAGATTAGATACTTTCTTCTTTTATTTCCTGAGCCGTTTTCACTACAGATAGAGAGCAACCTCATGGGTTGTGCCTAATCTCCCATTGTCTCTTATACTGTCTTGTTCTTCTAAAGTCTGTATAATCCCGAGACTGGTTGGTTGATATATTCCTGTGGGCTAATTTTCGTTTCCCCAAATAATTCCTGTCTTTTGTGATTAGATACTACAATAAACGTAAAAACGTACACCTCTTCGAATGCTTTTTATTTGTTTGTTTTTATGTCCAATTTAAAAAAAAAATAAATGGATCCAGCTCATTATCAATTTTTGTTGGTTTAATATGCAGATTACTACCCAAATTCATCTTGGGCAAACTTAAAAATATAAGTTATTTTATTTTAATTATTTTAGTAATTTGGACTATTTTTCACTAAGCCGGTATTCAATCATAGGTGCAATACATATAGAAAATAGGAAAAATATTGCTTTTCACCTAAGTTTTTCGTTATCTTGACCTTTGTGTATGATATTTGTGTCTGTCTGTGGACAATTTTATGTTTTATGATAAAAGTCGGATATCGTGAAATCCAGATTAAAAAAATTTGGCAAAGAAATGTGTTGGGTTAATGTTTAAGTTCGACAGTATGTTAATTTGATTTTTAAGGCTTAAAATGGAAAAAGTCATACAAAATGAACAAAGAAAATCAAGTTTGGTAATAAAATTAGTTGCAAAACTTAAATAACAGAACATTGTATTTTTCATGTAAATCAAAAGTCATAAAACTTTTTTTTTACTAAAATTTGCTGAAAACGTTTATAATAAATCAATTACGTTGTGTTCCAGGCATTAATGGTGGACAGTATGATTAACAAATTATGCCTAAATATTGTGATTTTTTTAAGTATCTCTTTCTCTTTCTTCTTTTTCTAAGTATGTCTTTTAGTCTTATGAAAAATGTTGTATTATATTTAAAGAAGTAAATTTTCTAGTAAAAAAACAATTTTAAACAGCACTCCCTAATGATAGGCTAATTTTGGTACAAACAGTACTAAATATCTTGTGCTCACTGGTAAAATTCCAAGCATTAGCCGTCTATAATTTGAAGCACTGGTTACTTTCGGTCTTTATAATTTTTTACAACATAGTAGTGTGTAAGGACCGAGCATTTACCCAAGCCCTTGTGGATGCTTCCAGCAGGAATGTGGTCACCCTCTGCTGGACCAAAGGACATGCTCACTCCAAAGGCAACCGCATCGTTGACTCGTTGGCCAGGAAGGCAGCCGGGACCAAACCTTTTGGACCCGAACCTTTCGTAGGTCTGACAGGGTTGCGATGAGGGACCTAATCAAAAGACACTCTCATCTGCGGTTTACAAGATGATGGGATGAAACAGTAAACGGTAACTTTTCCAGAGAGTTACTGAACTATCTTGACAGATACAGCTAAACATTACTTTGCAATGCCTAGGGGCGTACCTTCGTCTAATCACTGGCGTTCCTACTGGACATTGTCAACTGCGAAAATACCTCTTTAGAATGGGTATAAATGACACACTTCTGTATAGAGGTTGTGAAACTGAAGACGAGACGGTGGAGCACATCCTTTGTGACTGCCCTTCATTCTCGTCCAAGAGAAGATCCATGTTGAGCGAGTATTGGCTTTCCTTGGTCGACATTAAGGAGATTCCCCTCGACGACGTTGTCACCTACTATATATCAGTAGGAGGTGCGGCGTACTGAGTGAGGAGTTCCCTTTAGGAGGTAGCACATCGGGCGTACTGAGGACTAGGTGCAGTGATACTTATCACCCCCCTCACTCTCAGATACAGATCAGAGATACAAAACTGGCATTTCTTTAGTTAATAAAGAAATGAGTTGATTTCAAAAAATCTACTTACTTTTAACACTTTTAAATCATGAAAACGAGTTAATACTTTAAGCATAGTTTCTTTTAAACATTTATAAAAGTAAACGGTCATATTTACCGACGATAGTGGGAAGAGTCGATGAGCAGGCTGTTAAAGGAGAAACTATTGGCAAGCAATAATCTAAAACTGTCGAAAATGGTTTCACAATCAATTATCCAGTCATTTAAAGAAACTTTTCCAAATTACAAGCCAACCTCGTCCCAGCCTATTGCAACTTATTCAGTTGTTATTAGTAACGTCGAAACTGATATAACTGATGAAACAATAAGTCAACGACTGTCCCAGCTTAATTTGGAATACCGGTACTGCAAACGCATTACTGCAAGAGCAACCCAGAAACCTACTTCTCTAATAAGAATAATAACTGGCTCAGAATCAACATTTGAAACTCTTCTTAATAGGGGCTTTTACTACAAATATAGACATTACCCTGTATTTCCTAGTAAACCACCAGAACCAGCCCCCAAACCTTGCAGCAAGTGTCACGCCTTGACCACATATCAGATGCATGTTCAACACCCTTAAAATGCCCCAAATGTTTTGGTACTCACACAGTCAGCAAATGTACATCGACACTACCTCCAAAGTGTTCGAGCTGTGGTGTGCAAGCATGGTCCTTTAAATGCCCTAACAGACCAACCCAGCCTATTCAAGGTGTCCCAAATATTGAAATTAAAAGTCTTAACAAAATCCAAAGACATTATTAGTGAGAAGACCAAATCAAGAATTCACAAACCTGTTACTATTCATGATACCATAGTCAATACCTACATTAATAAATTAAATGACCCAAGTAACATCAAACGAGAAGAATTACTTAACAAATTAAAAAAAAGATTTATAAACAACTTTAACATTGACACAACTGCGGTGTTCTCTGGCAACAGAGTCTATATTTTAATGTTTGACAGAGAAGATGAAAACTCTATATCCCCCACTGAACCAATTGAAAGCCAGAATAATAGTCAGTTCGCGCTTGATGGTAGTACATAATATTTTGTATGCTAACATAAATAGCTATAAAAGTAAACAACATCTAATAAACAATTACATAGAGAATAATAATATTACTTGTGCCATGTTTGTGGAAACAAAAACTAAACTAAATAGCAACGTCACCTATAGAGACTGGGATATCAGTCGCTTTAATGGAAACATTTTAAATAATAACACACGGGGAGGAAGTCTAATACAAACACACCCATCACTCCATATGAGTAGGGAAAATCCACCAAGGCTTAACAACAGTTCCATTTCTTGATGAAAAATTGCACTTCTTTTTGGTATACATTCATCCAAATAACACTATTGAAGAAACTATATTTACAAAGGCTCTACTATACAAATATTCTGTTATTGTTGGTGACTTTAATGCTACTGGAGGATTGAAAAAGAGACAGATACAAACATTCCTAAATAACACAAACTTCCAGAAATTTAGAACTGAACCAACATTTTTAATGCCTCAGAATCAAGATTCCACGCCAGACCTTCTACTTTACACGGAAAACCTTGAACAAAATTTGATAAGTGTCGAACTTACTCCAGACTTGGGTTCGGACCATCTTGGATTTAAAATTGCTATAGATTTCTATAATTCAATTCCAGAAAGAACAACATTTAAGCTTAAACTCAATAAAACTAACATGGAAAAAGTAAATAACAGAATGAACTCTTTTATTAATAATGGACAAAACCAGAACATTACAAAACTCACAATTTCCAAATTCAATCAAACTCTTTCTACCGCCATATTGGAAAATACACCCAAAAAAACATTTAAATTTTACACACACGAACTGCCACCATTTATCATTAAGCTTATTAAGACAAAGAGACAGATGTACAGGGAATACTTAGTAAATCGCAACCCCTTGATAAAAGCTGAAATTAACAAATTCAATAAAAACATAAGGTTTTTGATAAATCAATTTAAGACACATAAATGGATAACAACATGCGAAAATATTAACAACAAGAGGGGAAAAAACTATTGGACCGAAATTAAAAAGCTCTCCAAGTACAAAAATAGAAGTAACATCATACCAAATTTAGAAGAAGATCAAAAAACGTACGAAACACCAGAAGAGAAATGTAGTTTATTTGCAGTCCATTACAAAAAGGCATATCAGCTTTCGGAGGACCATAATTTCGACCAAAACCAATTTGCCGTCGTGGAAAATTGGTATCAAGAATACTTCTTTACAGACCCTCCAACAGACGATATTATCATAGAGGAAGAAGACTATTTCAACATGGTAAAAAGAGGAAAAAACAATGCTCCAGGTCACGACTACATTACAAAATTTCATTTGAAGAAATTACACACAAATATTCATCACTACATTTTAAGAATATACCACTTTTGTCTTAAACATTGCTATGTGCCGCCAGAATGGAAAAAAGGGTCGATAATAACTATTCCTAAGCCAAATATGGACCACTCTAGACCTGCTAACTACCGCCCTATCACCCAACTCCCAGTACTTGGAAAAAACTTCGAGAGCATAGTTAAGAGAAAAGTGGAATCCCAAACAGGTCATACAATTCCAGGATATCAGTTCGGTTTTAAAAGTAAAAACTCCACCACTCACCTTTTCATTTTAAAAATAATGTAGAGGCAAGTAAACTTAATAAACAAAAATCTTCAGTTCTCTTTATGGACATAAACAAAGCCTTCGACAGTGTTTGGTACCACGGCCTGTTATACAAACTATACCTTGCGACTGTTCAAAACAACTAATCCATCTCATTAATAAATTACTCAGCAACCGTACCTTAACAGTAAAAGTGAATGACAGCATATCAGAAGAATTCACACCTGAGCAAGGCCTCCCACAAGGATCCCCACTGTCACCATTTTTATATAACATATACTGTTCTGATATCTACAATCACCAAGTTCAGGTCCAAGATCATTTTTCTCCAGTGAGTTATGTACTACAATTTGCAGACGATACAGCTCTGGTCTCTCATGGCAAAACGGTAAAACAAAGTACAGAAAATTTACAACAACTTTTAAATAACACTGTTCAGTGGTTTAACAAATGGAGACTCAAGCCAAATCCGACTAAGTCACAGTATGTCATATTTAATCATACTCCTCGACCAAACTCACCATCACTTACAATGTATCAACATCGCTTGCAGCCCTCGTCTACGGCAAAATATCTAGGGATGTTTATAGACAATAAACTAAACTTGAATGCCCACTCAGCTGCAGTTAAAAAATCCACAATAAGTAGAGCTAAACATTTTTCGTTGCTTACCTACAAATCACAAGGCATAAGTAGAGATACAGCTACAAAAATCTACCAATTAATCTGCAGACCAATTATTGAATATGGACATCCCCTTTACATAAATTGCAAACCATCAGCACTGAAAAATTTAAAGGTTGCCGAGACAACAGCCCTGAGAAAAATTACCAAGATTCGTCACCCTAACAACAGACTTCACAATCCATCTAATACTCTTCTTTATGAGCTGTGAAATATAGAAACAATTGAGGAAAGACTACAAAGATTAGCTAACAGTTTCGCTGCAAATGAAAATAACATCAACCTACTCACGCCATACTGCCTAGAACGCAATCCAGATGCTCTCCCAGGTGCAAGACACCCTCAATCCACCCTATGGGAAAAACTACAGAACAGGGACATTTAGTAATTGTTTTTTGTTTAAATTTGATTGTTTGTTTATATCAAATGTGTGTATTATATTTTATCAATCTTATCAAAATTTTAATTGTATATATGAAAGTAAAGTCTATATGTTTTAATTACAAAGGCGGAAGGACCACGGTCGATAGCCTTTTGAATTATTGTATATTATAGTGATTCAATAAAGAACGTTAAGTAAGTAAGTAAGTCTTTTAATTTCCACGAAATAAATCAGCAACCCATTTCAATAAACTAAACCATTTTTATAGCATTTTAAGTGTTGTCAGTTTTGCATTTACATAGTGTTATATATCATGTGTCTTTTTCTGCTAGGCTGTACCAAAAGGTGACTGGTTTTGTGATAAATGTAAAAAAGAAAAAGAGAAAAAAGAAAAACTGTTAAGCCCGAACCTGTCAAAAAGAGACGAAGGATATTTGTTGAAGAGGAGGTGGACGAAGAAGAAGAACAAGACTCTGGAAATGAAGAGGGAGGAGATGAAGAGGGAAGTAGTGAGGATGATGAGATGAGTGTAGATGAAGATGGGGAAAGGTTAGTAAACATTTTCTACTGAATGTGTTGTGTTCTTCATAGAAAAAAAAATATTTGAAGAGTTTTTCAAATTATTTTTGTAATATATTTTAGCGATATAATACTTGAACTTTGTAAAACCTGTGGTTCCGGTGGTGAGACAGTTCAGTGTGACAAATGTCATTCAAGCTTTCATAAAGAATGCATCACACCTCCATTAAGGCGGCTCCCGCGAAGCCCCTGGTCATGTCCCTCATGTTCAACTAAAGGAAAAGACAGCAGAACTAGAGAAAGGGTTAAAGAAAATGGATATGATTCAGGTAAGTTTGCTTTATGTCTGCCTGTCGAGCACATTATTTATCAAAGAAGTTGAATATTCCATTTTTCGTGATTAAACTAAATGTTTAATAAATAATATAAACTGATTATACTGTATTGTTTTATTTTAGACGACACTGATAATGAAGAGGTAGTCCAAAGAAGATCATTCAGAAGAGACGAAAAAAGAGATGATCTTCCTTTACACAATGCCGCTCTCCAAGAACTTCTTTCTGATGTTATGAAACATGAAGCTGCATGGCCATTTTTAAGGCCTGTTCAATTAAAAGAGGTAAGATATAGGAATATATAACCGTCTTGGTGTTTACTAGGAAACCGCGCAGGCTATGTTTATGCTGCTGGGAAGTGTAAAGATATAAAAAAGGTTGTAATATGAAAGTTTCGGGCACTTTTTATAAATATGGCTGAGAAACAAGCATTATCACCTGTAATATCAGTGCAGTTAAATGAAAAATTAATTGATGGTGCTTCATTAGTGCATCCTACCATATAAGCCCACAATTGTGTTCAGTTACAATGATGATTGAAGTAACATGGTCGTCAAGGAGGAAATAAAACCGTCTTAGTTAAGAGGTTAGAATAATAATAATTTAAATGTCAAGTAGAACTGTATTCTACTTATATAATAAGTAAAAGTAATTAAAAAAAGAAAAAATTATTCTTATTTCTTTCTTTTAAGCGGTGTTCTAGTGACTTTTACCTACGAGAAAATGTATTATTTGAGGCTATGGTGCGAGCTATTATATTTATAATCAATTAAATATATTGCCTTGTCACTAGTTTTCTTCTTTACACAACTCAACTGTTGGGGTCTGGATATTCAGTTGTTGAATCACATTTTCCTTTAAAATAAAGTGAACTAATATATGTGTCCTTATTAACATTATCGATTCCTTGGAATTGACCATCACCTCCTCCACTCTGCTTCACCCACAAATCGCATTAAGCACATTAGGGACAAATTTTTAAGTGCTTTCGCTTACTTATTTTAATGAGTTTTCGGCGATGTTCAAACAAGACTTTGAAAAACTAATAAAATAATATAAATTCTCCTGAAAGAGTTTACTACGGTATCACTGCGGCATACTCCATAAAAACACCATTTTTTAGTCCCTTTCCTTATAAATTAGATTAGATTAGATTATTTGAGCGGAGATGGCAGAATTGACCTCCTTATAGATAACATTATATACCGGGTGACAACGAAATCACTACCCAGCCCTTTATTTTCTTAAATGAAAATATATGGCTTTCAAATTTTAGGATTACATATTATATCATCAGATGCCGATTTTGGATATTATAACATGTGTCTATCACTTCCGGTTGAACCGGAAACGACATCAACTTTATTTTTTTCAATGGAACACCGGTATATTTTTGGAATTCAGATATTACCTATGTCCAAACGACCGCACATTATGCAGTTTTATGGGAAAACAAATAAATGTTATAAAAATGTATTATGTTTAATTTAATTCTTCCTGAAGGCTCTATCTGTGGAGGTCATAATAAAACTACTTCCGGCTTTACAGGAAGTGATGCGAATGAAATTTTGTACTATTTTTCCCTAATAAATTGTTTACGGTCTTCTAAAAAATTTTTAATCCTAAAAAAAACACACGAATAGATTTTTTAAATGGGGGTTTTGAATTAGATTGAGATATAAATGCTTCCGTAAATTACGAATAGATTTTTTAAAGGGGGTTTAATTGTCGAGATATCAAACCTCGAATTCCCGAATAAATTGTGGGCTTCTACCTTATTCGGAACACGAAGTAGCGAAAGCGGGCGGCTAAACGGTATGTGTATTTTCTAGTCGCGTTTCATCACGCCAATAGTAAAGGCCTGCCGGCAACACGGTTTAACTTTCGTTCAAGGATAGGGCGAAAATCTATCAAAAATATAGCATTGAATGGTTCATCTTATCCGTAGTAGTATTATCTTTGCCTATACCCATCTTTGTTAGTTTTTGAGAAAATTGTTTTCCCCTATAACTGCATAATGTGTGGTGGTTTGAACATTTGAATCGCCCTTTTCTCAAAACTAACAAAGATGGGTATAGAATATAATACAGATTTAATATCAGGAATGAACCGTAGAATCCAAATTTTAAAAAATATACAGGGTGTTGCATTAAAATTTTTGAAGTAACAATATTAGAAAAGTTAATTTTCGTAGCACTTCCTGTAAAGCCGGAAGTAGTTTTATTATGACTTCCACAGATAGAGCTTTCAGGAAGAATTAAATTAAACATAATAAATTTTTATAACATTTATTTGTTTTCCCATAAAACTGCATAATGTGCGGTCGTTTATACATCTTCAATCGCCCTTTTCTCAAAAACAGGCAGAGATAGATATATGATATAATATAGACTTTATATCAGAAATGATCCGTAGAATCTGAATTCCAAAAAATATACAGGGTGTTCCATAAAAAAGTCAAACTTGATGTCGTTTCCGGTTAAACCGGAAGTGATAGTTATGTTATAATATCCAAAATCGGCATCTTATGATATAATGTGATATCCTTAAAGTTGAAAGCCATATATTTTCATTTAAGAAAATAAAGAGCTGGGTAGTGATTTCGTTGTCACCCGGTATATTACTTAAAATAATTGAACTGTTTATAAAAAATTAATTATTAATAATCGTTTTATTGCTAATTTTTGTATAAACCTATGCACTGCTCATATATTTGTAAATAGTGCCCGAAAAACATTGCGGAAGTTGGAGCATGAGCACAAAAAATTTTCAACTATTACAAAGCCTATACATTTATTATCTGGTCAGGCTTTATTATCTTGACCTGCTGCTTCTATCAAAGGTTTATTCATTGTTTTAAAGACAATGGTGCTTTTTTCAGGTACCTGATTATCATAAGATCATCTCAGAGCCTATGGACTTTGGAACCGTTAAGTACAAGCTCAACATGGGCAAATACAGCACAGATTCTCAAGTAATGAGGGACGTAGTTCTCATTTTTGAAAATTGTAACACTTATAATTCTAGTGACGATGAAGTTTATAAGTAAGTAAAATTATCATTTATACAGGATGTTAGACAAAATGGAATATGTGGATGGGGAACTAAGTTGGGACTTTAAAGAAAAAACTAAATTTTTTATAAATTTTGGTACTAGTGTTAATAGTGTTATACCGAAAAAAAAATTTTTTCATCGTCTATATCTTTATTTATGTCCTCTTCAAATATTTCAAGATTTGCGCGAGATACAGCCGGCGTCCTTTCTTATTTGGACACCCGGTGCATATTTTCACTAAAAACATTTTGGGATAATTTAAAATTTTAAAATGATGACAAATTTATCTTGTTCTTAAAAACGCAAGCCTATATTTGATAGCACTTGGTAATAATTTTTTAATATTTGGGCACATAAAAACGATACTTGACCATAAAATTGATCTTATGAATTTGTTCCTTTGTTCTAACCTACTAGTGTTGCGTACCAGATCATTTATATTATTCACATTTTTATATTAAATAATTTCTTCTAGACTTGGCGTTAAGTTGCTCGCATTCTTTTCGAAAAAAGCGAGGAATTGGGTTTAACTGTACCACCAGAATTAGAAGAGGAAGAAGAACCAGCACCAAAAACAAAAAAACGGCGAACTAAATAGTATTGAATTTAAGATATTCCATTACGTTAAGCGATGATGGTTGAAGGCACATTTGAATCTGAACAGCTAATTTGGTTTTTTTATATATTTGTGCTAATAAATTATTACTTACCTAAAGGATTATTTAGCAGAAGTAAATATAAAAAGTAAAATAGTTGATGAATACTTAAAAATTGATTGTGTCTAGTGTAAAACGGTGGATTCAAATCTTTTAATATTTTAGTTACTTGGTAAACCAACAAAAAAAAATTAAAATGACAATAAGTAGAGGAAAATGAATGCTTTTACATTCCAAATACCTTTAAAAATAACTCCAGGAAAAAAAATTACAATAAAACTGAGGTTTTTGCAATTTTTTAAAATAGCGAGTGTTTTTTTAGGTCTTATTGACCTTTTAGAATCTTTTAAATTTAAACAACCTTTGTCTTCAATCTAAAGGTTTGAATTTTGAATACATAGTTTGCAAATTTTTACCAAGTAAAAGAACTATTAAACGATTTTTCTACTCCTGTGGTCTAAGATATACATTAAGCTGATACATGTATACTTTTTGATTTTTTTAATTGATTTGGTAAACCTTTTGTTTCCTCCCCAGTGTCAAAGACGTTTCCATGGCGGTTGACCCTTTTTAAGAAGCCTTAGTTCATCTTACAAGGAATACTTGGAAAAATGAAATTTATGTCGAAAACTATTGAGGAAATTCTAAAAACCATTGGTAAATGTAGAGCATTTTTTCAAGATCCATTGGGAAGTCAAAGTGGCATTTTTTCATCAAGTGCATTTAGTTTCGCACGAGGGGTAGAAGGTCGCGCGGCACGCGTTTTTAGAAAGATGACCATGTCCAAGCGTAAAACTTTAAGTTTTTACCGTTTGCATCTGAATTTTTCACTACGTAAATTTTTGCAAAACCTCTAGGTCATCTGAAATCCATTGACCACTGCAACAGTACGATTTTTGAACGAAACTGGTGCAGCTGATTGTCGCCCCACTGCAAAACTTTGTTCCCAATAATTTTCGCTATTAGTTTCCATTTTTATAAACACTGCTCAAAAAAATTAACGAAATATCTCTTAGTCCATTTGTAACTTTTAAGGCGTTAATTACATTCAGATCCAAGAATGTGTCATTTGATTAATCATTAAGAAAAAACACAAAGCCAAAAAACAAACTGTCAAATATATAATATATCTCCTTTATTATTCATCCTATCAAAAATATTTATATAACTTTTTATATACACAATTAAGAAAGCTGTATTTTTTGTTTCATAAATTTTTTGTATATTTTATAGCTTTTTAGATATTAACGATTTGTTTTCAAAATTAAAACGTCAATATCTCAAAAACTATTAAAGCTACAAGAAATTTTGTTTGACATAATTTATGTATTTTTACAAGACCTTTAATTTAAGCTATATGACCTTTTTGTCTAAAAACACAAAGCTAATATTTTACAAGTTTATTAAACGGTGTTCCGTACATTTTTTTTGAGCAGTGTATTTTAATTTTAGACAACAAACGTCAAAACTTGAGTTTTACCTAAGGCTAAAGGACATTTCACATGTTGCATTTTTGCAAAAATTTTAGACTGTCAACTTTAGTCCCACACCTCAATAAATGTCCAGTTTTTAACGAGTGGTAACCTACGAAATATTTTTTTTAAATTTAAGTTTATTAAAATAAAAAAATTAATAATCATTATAACACTAAAAAATAAAATAAGTTCCTTCTTCTAGTATGGCTATTTTAATAAACTCTTTTTGATACTACCACTGAATAGCTAGCTTTAGATTATATAAGAATCCTTTTCTACCTAGGTAAAGTTAAATGAGTAATCAGTCTGAATTCCGATAAGTATGACAAAACTGAAGCTTCTTGTAAGGTTTACCCGCTAAAACGGCTTAAAATTGAAACATACAAATTTTATACCTTCTTAGGCTGGAATTGTGATCACCTTTCTATGATATGTAAAAGTCCTTCAATTAAATCCTTGTTTTAGTTGTAAATATGTTATTTTAATTTTATTCCTAGGTATTTATCTACTAGAATGATAGAATCACATGTTTGGTTATTTACCTTTTTTTGTAAACGCCTTTAACGGCGTAAAACTCAACACTTTAAGTAATTAATTAAAAAATATAAATTCACGTTTATATTAGAATACATTTTTTTTATTTCCTTATTTTAAAAAACGTTACCAAAAAAGTTTTGAGTATAATTTTGGGATTATTAACCTATATTTTTTAATACTATAGATTATTTGCTTTTGGCGATTTCTGAAAAATTTTTATTTAAAAACTTTTAAACAAAGCAAAACCTTTACAAAAATAATAGTCTAGGGAAGTTAGGAAATAAATCGGAAATTTTTAAGACCAGCAGATATCAAGGTGCATTGTGTTCAGAAAGCTCCTAGAAAAATGTCTATATGGTGTGGTTATGCCATTTTTCGAAAAATGCATTCTGGTGCAATTAATGCCTTTTTCAATTGCTTAATAACTTGCAATATTATAAGAACGACTAGAAACTCGAAAAAATCGCTCGAGAATCGTTACTCGGGGATTTTCGGGGATGCCGAATTCAATTCTGGCATTAGAATTTCCCGGGGGTATAAATTCTAATTTAATATTAAATTATATTACACATATCAAAAACAATTGCTTTGGAAATCTTTTCTGCTTTAAAACTGGATTTGAAAAAGGCGCCAAAGCTATCAAGAGAGTAAAGTTTCGTTACCGTAGGACCGGCGCCAACAGAAATTTCCTGTATCGACTGAAGAAAAAAAATATGGGAATAGTTACCGTTGTCTGGCATCAGAACTATATCAGCCGTTTAAGACCACGTTGCTTTTTCGTTATACGTAAATACAGTGCTAAAGTAATAAAGACCTTAAATCCGTTGGAATGGGGGTGGGGATTAAAGGATAGAGCTCAGTTCTGTCACCATGACCCATGGAGCCGGTCTCGAGAAAATTTTAAGCAGTATCTCGTGTCCCTGTAAAACCTACTGTGGCACAAGATGCGGGTGCTAACGAAGTGGGCTGGAGTGCTCACTTGCATGCCAGCATTGCGATGGCAATTGCTCAAACCACAAAGGCACTTCCAACCAGGCCGAGGATAGTGACGAGGAAGAAGAAGTAGAAGATTTTGAAGAAGATGTTTAGTATTTAAGTTAAAAATTGAACTTTATAATGGATAATTCAACATTAATAAAAAGTACATTTTTTATTTAAATGAAATATAATTTGTGATTTTTCACTTTCTTCATTACCTTTCCCCGCAGAGCCACCCTGGGTAATTCTAATGCCAAAATTGAATTCGGCATTCTTGAAAACCGCCGAGGAACGATTTTCGGCTGATTTTTATGGACGCTGCAATTTCCTTTCCAATCACCCCCCGGGCACCCCCACAGAACCACCCCCAAGCGCCCCTGGGTAATTCTAATGCCAGAATTGAATTCGGCATGATTTTTCCGAGTTTCTAGTCGTTCTTATTATATATTGCAAGTAATAATGCAACTGCAAAATGCATTTATTGCACTAGAATGCATGTTTCGAAAAATGGCATAACCACACCATATAGGCTTTTTTCCTGGGAGCTTTCTGAATACAATGCAGAAAACCGCATCACGATATCTGCTGACCTTAAAAACTTCTTTATTTCGGTCGATTTTGATCTAAATGCCCTGGACTATAACAATTATTTTTAGAAAAATCTCTTTAAAATTTGTATTTTTTTACAAAATTAATCCAAAATCGCCAGAGGGTAAACCGGTTTAAACGCCAAAATAGGCATACATCTGATGTCCAGGTGAAGGTATGTCAACAGTAGGGTGACGAAAAAGGGTAAAAGCAGATCTAGTCCCAGAATTATACTGTTCTTTAGGATAAAATAACTGCCATATTTAAACCTTAAAGTACTGCGCAAACACAAAAAAAAAAAAATTGTTGACCTGCCGTAATTTTTTTTAACACAGTCCTATTTTGGATTATTGGTAATTTTGGATTGTTTTAGTACTTAATTTGGTTTTCACATAAACAAGGTGAAATTTCATCGTCATACAAATTGGTTACAAATGAAGTTTTTGTTGTTTATATGTCAAACAAAAGGAGCCGGAATTACATTTACTGCCAATTTATAAACTTTTTTTTTTATCTTGGGACAGTCCGCGAAGGCTGATGCCTAAGTACTAACGTACCGTGGGTGTCTTGATATTTTATTGCCGTTGGTCTTACAGTGCTGTTGATTTAGTGTTGCCACTGCTGTTCGAGATTGTTCAGGTTATAAACTTTATGTTTGCGTTCCTAATGTTGTGATTGTAAGTGTTAAAACCGTCCAGAGCTGTCGGTAATTGAATTAAAATAATTGAAAAATCGTATTCAATTACTTTTCAGTAATTGGATTACTTTAATTTAATTACTTTCTGAAAAAGGTAATTGTATTTGGATTATCAATCAATAGGATAATGTAATCGTAATTGGCAATTGATTTCACTAATTCCAAGCAATTCAATTACTTATAAAGTAATTGAATTACTTAGAAATTAATTCAATTACCTAATAAATAATTAAATTACTACGAAAAATTTAATTTTCTTTCTTGATGGAAAACTGCCGGAATTTTGGCCAGCCAGAAACAGCATCTTGAAACACGGCGGCCGCTTTGAATCCGGCTCTGCGCCTATTTAGTATTTTCGATTGATGGTTACCTCCACCGTTTTTATACTTTTTTTGTGAAAAATCTGTTAATTTTTGGGGTGGGATAAAAAGAAATTTGTATTTTAGAGTTATTTAATGTTGAACTTGCCAAGAAAGCTGTTTGAACAGTGTGAGGTGCGCCTATGATTCATATTAGTATAAATATTTTATTTGTTTAGTATATCATGTTTAATATATGTGGTAATTTAAATAAAGTAATTGCTAAAATATTTAATTAATTTTAGTTTGAATTGATTAATGAATTACTTTTAACAAACATGTTAGTAATTGGTAAGCGTAATTTACTACTACTTGGAAAGTAATTGGTAATTGTAATTGAATTACTTTTTGAAAGTAATTGTGACAGCTCTGAACCCGTCAATGTGTTTTTTCGCCTTTGTTGATGTTTACCCAAAATTTTTTAAACTTCTATAAATAAAGCCTAAATATATTAAATATGCAGCGTTTCGTTACTTAGGCGCGTACTGGCCCACCGGGATACCGGGAGTTTCCCGGTAGGCCCTTGTAGGTTTGCTCCGAAGGGCCCTCCTAAGCTTTTAAATCTACAACACGATTAAATACTAATTTAATAAATTAGAAATAATAATCAGCCCCGTCACTGTTTAGCAGGACCTCACCTGACCTGACAACACCCACGCCTAATAATCTTTATTTGTTTTTTTTATATATTATATTTGTTTAAACTTTGTTGTGTAATGTTAACATGCACGTATTTAATATCTAGCAGGTTTGATAAATTTGTTGAAAATATTTCCTATTCGTCAATATTGTTTGGTGATGCCTTAAAGCTGATCTTGCATCGTTTCGACGATGATCATCAGTATTTGTTGGTTAGAACATGTGGCGCCATAATGTTCTGACCAATCAAAATACTTTCGGATGATCGGATCGTCGGAAATCGGATGCATGAGACTCCGGCTTTAAGGTGGAAACGCACCAGCTGCAACTTTTTGTTGCGCAACGTTGCACGCTCCCAATTTACTTTGGAATCAGATGGAATTGGCGCGCATTGCGTGCAACGGTGTCATGCAACGTTTCGCGTCGTCTCGCAACAAGAGGGCGATGTTGCGATGCCGAAGAGGAGTCGAAAGGTTCTTCGCAACATTCGTGGGGCTAGTACGTTTTTGACCTCGTTTTTGACGTAAATAATGGAGAAAAATAAGGAAAAGTCTGTTCGTGGCCGTATCGACAAACCAATAATAGTTATAAAATTTGTCGGGATCATTTCTTAACTCTCGAATGAAATCAGGAATATTCCTTTTTTGATTAATCGGATGGACCCAAAATCTCTTTTCCTTTTGATTTTCTTTATCCAACAGTCTAAAAATTGCCACAATAAAAGAATCGTCTCTGTTTGCCTATCCATTTTGTCTGTTCAAAATCTGTCATGAGTTTGGGGGAGCATCAAAATCTGACCAAAAAACACTTGTTCACCGGACGATGATTACTATGTAATTAGTTAGTACTGAGAAAATTCCTTGTTGCAACCCAAATGTTGCATGTGCAACAAAAAAGTTGCGCATCGTTGCACAACAAATAGTTGCAGTCGGTGCGTTTCCACCTTTATGGTTCCTGCAAGTGATGAATAGCGTATCTATGCACCGTAAAACTCTTTAAGCTTTAAGCATATATCTGCTAGAGGCAGTCCTGGCGCTCGGCAGTGTGAATAAGCGTGCAAGAGAGAAAGAAAAATCAGACTACTGCAACTTCTGAAGAAATTGTGCAGCAAGTTCATAAAATTGTTTTCAATGATCGCCGGCTGAAATTGCATGAAAAAAAGGTAAAACCTGTCTAAATTCAAATAATACGGAAAAATACCGAACTGCAAACTGCACCAGCAGCGTTGTTTATAAATGGTTAAATTATACGCCATAATCTTAAATTGCCAACGGAAATATCAACGGCAGCGGAACAGGTATGTTTATAAATTGACCTTTAATTCTATAAAACTTTTTCATTATTAATCTGGGTTATCTGGATTTACTAAAACTTCTACTTAAACTACGCTGCACTGCTAGCAAAATGGTTATAAGTTATAACATATTATTAAATATCCAGATTGTACTGTTTTCGAAAAAATGTCCATTTCAATTATTTAGACAAGTTAAAAATCAGGCGGAGCAAGATCAAAAAGAAATTTTTTACATTTTTTATTTTAGTTTTTTATTATCCACTTAAAAAACCCACTTCTGGATTGATCGTGGGGTGTTAATCCGGCAGTTATTATTATTTTTTGGATAATAAATAAAACACCAAAATGGGATAAAAACAGTAATTTGTTATAATAGTTAAAGGTATAATAGTAGTTAAGTATTGAGTACAAAAATGTCTAGATATTTACCAAAAAATTTTATTCTGTTTGTTTTTTTGTTATTCAAAGTCCATTCTTAAACATTTGTTAATATTTAAATTTTTTATTTATTCTGAAAATTCCTTACACCTCTATTTAAACAATTTAAGTGTATTCTCACTAAAAAGCCAATAGTGTACACATCCTAAGCCTCTGGTTAAACCATAAAAATAGCAACAAAATACTTATTTCTTTTCTTTCTCAAAATCAACCAAAATCCTGTCTATGGAATAGTAAATTAATTTATTCTGCATTTCAGGCGTTATAGATTTTTTTACTTCCTTTGTGACGTAATCCACCAGATTCTTTTGTTGAATTCTTCGTTTTACTACTTCCACTGCGATGTGATAATTTAGACGTTTTATAACTTCTGTATAAACAGTCATTTGTCTAAAGCAGAAAAATCACATTTATTTTAAAGTAAAAATAATGTTTTAGTAGATTTTTAGCGACCAGAATACCCTGAAGTTATAGGTATATTGCAGAGATAGTGGGTATTCGACGGTGGTAGCATTACCGCACAATATATCGACTGTTTACCACCAATACCTTTTATCCGAGTTTAAAATTATTTTTAGGAGATACAAAAATACACTTTAAGAGTAAACTAAAAGAATGTAGTGATAAATGGTAATACGTTATGTTAAATATTTTTGTATACAGTATGTCCACGGATAGACATCCCAATAGAACAAATGGACCAAAAATTTCGTTTTTCGACAAAAAGTCATTCTTGATAAAAAGTTCTGCATCTCGAAAAAATGTAGTCTACGAGGAGATTTTTGTTTTTTTTTATACAGGGTACCCAAAAAATAAAAAAACATGAAATAGCATCAAGAATAAACTTACTTAATTTATCGTTTTAAAGTACAATGGCAAATAAAAAAAAGGTTTTAAATCCTATTCAGTGCTTACATAAGAAACGCATTAAACAAGAACATTACACAACAAAAAGAACTATTATTTAAATCACACGTGTAATTTTGATTCCTTTTATCATATTTTTTCTTACTGCTGGAGCAGAGAAAATCCCTAACTCAGAACTCCTGCCCATCCCATTCCTGCCCATTTCGTATTTTGGGATAATAGGACCGTTTTTCTTTAAGAACACGTGCAACAGGATTTCATCCATGGAAATGCTACAAACCTCTTTTTCGGATAAGTTGGATGAACTGCTGTTACAGTACCGGGGACAAATGTAGCTTGGGTTCTTTATGTAAACACTGAATAGAATTTAAAACCTTTTTTTATTTGCCATTATACTTTAAACGATAAATAAAGGTAGTTTATTCTTGATCATATTTTATGTTTTTTTATTTTTGAGTACCCTGTATAAAAAATCAAAAATTCTTCTCGTAGACTACATTTTTTGAGATTCAGAACTTTTTATCAAGGACTTTTTGTCGAAAAACGAAACTTTTGTTCAATTTGTCCTATTGGGATGTCTATCCGTGGACATACTGTATATAATTTTAAAACAGTCTTTATTACATGTGTTTATTACCTTTTACGATATTCTTCCTCCAGCTGAAGTTTTACATTTTCCTTTTTAGCATCGATAAGCATTAATTGACCTTCAGACTGAAATTGTAAAAACAATTCGTGAACTATATTATCTTCTAGTTCTTTTTTCTGATATTCCCTACCTACAAATAATTTTTTAAAAATTAGAGAGTATTCCACGTAACCCTAATTTTCAATTTTCATGGTAATCCTGTTGTTATCAAATTAAAATATTAATTATTTATCACTTAAAATCGTTAGAGATTAAAGTTGGAGGGAGCGCTGGCCAAAAGTTTTATATTGTTGCTTAAGATTTTAAGTGTCTATCAAGTGGAAAGTAAACATTTTGAAGAAATAAGCTCTTACAGTGGAGATAACGTTTCCAAAAATATTTTGGGTAGATAGTTGCACCTAATCTTTTATCAATTTGTATTTTGTTAAATTGGATGAAGACAACAGAGTTGACCGTCTTACAACTTTAAAACCTTTGCGTTGGAATGATTATTTTGCTGATTGTGTCAATAATAATTTTGTATTTTTCTCCCTAGAATTTACTAATTCATAAAGTTCTATTTTTTTGTACCAAAATAAATAGGATGTTTAACTTACTTTATAAAATGAGTAGTTTTTTTAGTTTTTTATTTTAGACCACAACTTAACGATCAGTTAAACATTCATGTATTTGCAAAACTTATACCATTTTGGACAATATATGAATATATATTTATCCCAAACACTCCTAATTTATTTTGTAAGTTTTTGTGGTTCACCTATAAACTATTACAAAAATAAACACAAAATTGCTAAATACGACTCTGTCGAGTCAGCCATATTAGTCACACTTTGTTTACTCCAAATATTTAAGGTGTGTAGCATTGGTTGTTCGTGTTTTGTGTTGGTTGCGTTCTCTCTAGTGCTCTCTAGTTCCTTTTATAACCTCGGTGGCCAGGTAGCACTGATCAAGCTAATCAATCAAGGTATCGACGCGCATTTGAAGTTATTCAAAATACCGACAGTTTTTTTTCGTAGCAAGTAACTCCGACGATTCTTTTATTATTGCTTTTTGATCCCTGGCGTCGCGTTTAATCGGGGTCTACCATCAGTTTGGTTTTAAAACAGTGTTTGCCAACAAGTTAGACATTTTTGCTAGGTAACCACAACATACCGGTACCTCAGCATAACTAACAAAGAGTAGCACGATTTCATGAATTGGCGGGAAAGTACGGCCATTTTTCTCGTCTCGTCTCTCTGTCTCCTTTATTTGAATTGTAATCGTTTCGTGGGCGTTTCTTTCATGTTTTGTGCTTAAAAATATCAGCCGCCAGGAAGAAATCGTGCTACCTGTTAGTTATGCTGTGCACAAGTAAATATGTTACAATGGTTACCTTGCAAACATTTGTTTAAGGTTTTTATATGTGTAGGAGCGGTAGGAGTCTGACAACCCCTTCACACTATGCGGTTTATTTACTGTTTCAGTAATTTTAACGAATCGGTGGTAGTTTCATAGCCGATTTCAGGTTCTCTCGGTTAAATTTAGTTTAGTTTATTGCAAAGTGGACCTAAATACGTATATGAACTAACCAAACATAATATGATAAAAGTTTTCATATTATTTTTTACCAAAAAATAATAACTCTACGTATCAAGTTTTGGCATAAACTGTTTTACATATCATCTTTTGGCAAAGAACTACTGAATTTAACGGTTTTCACTGCCTCACCTTCATTCCATGATTTTTCAAATTTGTCTACTTCCTTGTCTAACATTTTAGCTATGGAAGGACCTACGTACTTTATAGCCATAATCCACATAAAAAGTGCTCCTAAGCCATGATAGTAACTATGTTCCAATACATAAATTTCCTTGCTTACAAGATAAGTGGAGAATGTAAACAAAAACGTGCCGAATCCTGTTACTCCAGTTTTTGGAATAAAGATGCGCCACCATTCTTCTGGTATATAGCAGAAAATAACCTAAAATTTTTTAAATAATTTTTTAACTATTCTCTTAAAATCTTACTCCAGTTTCGTTTCGACATTTACCTAGTACGGCACGTGATGAAGCTTACCCAGATAGTGTTACAGAACAAAAAGTTACCCGTCAGTAGTTCTTACCAATTTGACATTAAGTTAACGACACTTCGTTACTGAGTCAAGTTTGCCTACAAGCTAAAAGTTATTGACAATCTAGCACCGGAAATTGCATGGAAATTGTCCGCAACCCTTGTAGTCAAATACCGTACAATTTACCGACAATCACTTGCACCGTAACTTTTTGTAGCCAAGTTGCCCTCAAGTTGTAAGAAATTTACTGCCAATTTTTCTACAACTTTGTACTTGACAACTCGACTACATTTTGTAGAGGTAAATTCTCGGTTAATTGTCATCCACGATGTCTATCTGGGTAGGTTCCTTTGTCGATAACGACCGCAGTGGCGTGGAAAAACGTGTTTTTGCTCGTGAAAATCAAAGGAACATTCGCCGCCAATTATTGAGGTTCTACTTCTGGGGCTAAGCCCTGTGAGTGGTCCCTGGGGTATTTAAGTTTTTGTGTCGTGCACAAGGTTTTCTTTTTATGGCGCAAGATTGGTGGCGCGGACAGCGTGGGACGTCAGATTGACAGCAAGCTGGTTCTACGCAATACCAGTAGCAGTCCTTGGTTTGATCGCAATTATTTGTGCCCTTCATAGTTTAAAACACTAAAAAAGTTTAAATTTGTGAAAAAAATCGGAATTTTTGGGGCTCTAGAGCTCGATATGCAGGCGTTCGACCGCATATATTAAGAGTTTTAAAAATCAAAACTTCTTCACTTTAACCGACCTTTGGATGTTTTACAATTAACAATAACGGTTCGCCAGTTTTAATAATTTTTTATATGTATAAATCCCAAAGTTATTAAAGATACATCGTATCGTCTCTCGAAACGGGGATATCAGTTCGCCCCCTCGTTCTCCCGAACTAACCGTCTACGACTTCTTTTTGTAGAGATAATATGTAAAATCAAAAGTGTTTGAAACTGATTCATTCATGACAATCCCAGCCCCAAAAAACTGATTTCTGACATATTGCCGCAATGCCTGTCAATAAACTGCAAGGACCTATGCAAAACTTTTGGGCTTGACAATAAAGTCAAAATACTAACTGAATAACGTTTCGAATTGCATACAATTTTCATAAATACTTTTCTTATTAAAAGCTAATTAATAACCTTGTCAAATGAACCAAATTGGCTAAAAACATCTAACAAACACAAATTTAAACAATGAAGTCCGTAAATACTTGAGTCTATCAACTTTTTTCTGGAACTCTTGTGGATCTGTCACTTTGTCAACATGGCTGCCGGCAGCCCAATGCCATTTCGATATTGCAATAACGTGATTCCTGACCTCCACATTTACATGAGGTTAAAACATAATTCTTTAACAATAAAATTATTTACTTCAATATTCCCGTTTCATTGGGAGATCCTTTACATCGTATATGATATTTATATATGTATACTTTTTAACTTACTTTTCCTGGATCCTGCCTAACTGGTCTAGCTGGAGTACTTGGATCAGTTCCATATTGTCCACCTTCTCCACCTCCGCCATCTCCTTTTCTTACTATTGTATCCTTTCCCGTGTCGTAGTTCATTGTTCTAGGAATTTGCAGAGGTTCAGAAGTATTAGTATTTTCTGGGCAATGTTTCTTAGGTGGCTTGTTCTGCAAGTGATCGAAAGAATAGGTACCCCATTCTGGACAATCAGGACCTTATTTGAGATAAACAAAGATTAAGTCCTATATAAATATATAAAGTATTTTACCTAATATGCAAACATATTGCTTGACCCACCTTTTTTATCTTTGGACAGTCCACGAAGGCTGAGGACTAAGTACTAACTTACCGTAGGTGTCTTAAGTGTGGTGAGAGGGAGTTTGTTCAACCGGGACTCAAATATTTGGAGCCTGGGAGGAGAAGGAAAAACATCTGCGGGTAGCAGGTTCCACAGTCGGGACACTCTAGGAATGAAGGAACGAAGAAAGCGGGAAGTTCGGGGCCTCTCTAGTTGAACTCTAGAAGGGGGCATAAAAGTGGCACTACGTGTTTGTCTGTTGGGAGCTGCCAAAGGAGGAATTATACTGGCCAACTCTTGTGAGCAAAAGCCTTGAAAATACCGACAGATCCCCCACAGCTCGACGGTGGGCAAGAGGAGGAAGCCTCTCTGTAAGCGTGGGATCATTAATAAGACAAACAGCTCTTCTCTGAATGGAGTCCAGAATGCTAAGTGTTGTATGAGACGCCATTCCCCAGACATGAGAAGAATATTCTAAAGAGGGTCTGATTTGGGACACATACAGAGTATACAGATTGGATTGGAAGAAATATATTTTCTGGCTCAAAAGAGGAATCCAAGCTTTTTTGAAGTGCTGAGGCTATGGATGTAATGTGTTTGTGCCAGTTAAGGTTATTTTCAAAAGTAACGCCGACAAGATTAAACGACTTTCTGTTCTGCAAAACTTGGCCATAACGGATGAGCACCGACAGACTTTTTTCGCGACAGCGAACAGGACTGTGTTTTGGAGGCATTAAACTAAACAAGATTTTTGGCGCCCCAATCCAAGATAACTTTAAAGTTAGAGAGAGAGAAATCCGCATTGACCTACGCTCGGTGTCCAAATCAGACTTATTGACTGACTTGAGAAATTGAATGTTAGAGTGGAGGGTACTATCGTCAGCAAAACCATGAATGGAATTAATTGTGGAAGAAAGAAGATCGTTAATGTGTAAAAGAAACAGAGTGGGTGCCAGTACTGAGCCTTGGGGCATTCCAGCATTAATTTGGTAGAAGCTGGAGAAATGACAATCTACCATAACTGATATACGTCCATTAGAAAGGAAACTGGAGAGCCACGAGCAAAGCTTAGGTGGAAGACCGTAAGAAGGAAGTTTGTTAAGAATTTTTCCATTACTTTGCAAACAACAGAATCTGAAAATAATATTTAGCAGAAACGTTTCGTTCGAGATATCCGTCATCAAACTTGAAAATCAAACTAACTCCATTTACACTACTTTCCCCCTTCTTTTTGTGCACAATTCTTGATTTTTACACTAAAGTGGCACACAATGTTTCATAAACACCTTTTAAAAACTTTTGTTTATGTTTATTTTACACCTTTTTTCCATTAAATTGCCAAGTATCACTTTCAAACAGGGCGGCCTTGTTTGCTTATAAATTCCTTATTGTATACATGGTTGCGGCGTTTGAAAGTGAATTTTTGGAATGAAATAAAGAATACGTATAAAATAAATATAAAAACAAGTTTTTAAAAGGTGTTTATAAACTATTGTGTTTCAATTTAGTGTAAAAATCAATAATTCTATACAAAAAGAAGGAGGAATAGTGTAAATAAGGTAAGTTTGATTTTCAAGTTTGACGATGGATATCTCAAAAACGAACCGCTTCTGCCAAAAGAGTTTTTAGCGCCCCAAAAAAAACCCGTATACCAAATTTGGTCAAAATCGGAGTTGCGGCCACTTTCTAGACGATTACCCAAAATTTAAAGCCGGGACTGATACCTACCATTTATAGGTCTGTTTGTTATTCAGAAATAGTGTACACTATTTTACACTTTTTTTACGTAAGCGCTCTTATGGCAGGTGTATTTTAGGACTAGGTGGGTACAAATGTGTAAAAAAATGTTAAATGTTAAATTATTATTAAATAAAAACGCAAGTTAAATTGCAATTTTAGTTTTCATTTTGGTCTTTCAAAACTTTTCGTCTCACAGATTATGCCCGACCATTTATATTTGGAATATGATACCGGACAAGTTAAGAGTTAATTATAAGTACCAGGGTAAATTACCTTTTTGTAAAGTAATTTGATCAAAATTTATAGAGACGCACTTGCCAGAAACCAATCTATTTGCCGGAGTACTAAATAAAGTTCCACATTCTTTTGACAATCGACTTTGAGCACTGGCCTCTCTCTCCTTTTCTTCAAGAACTTGCTTCAGAATTTTCTTTTCAAATTTTGCGCATTCTTCATAGGTCTGTGAAATATCACTGGATTCTTGCACCAGTTCAGTTTGTTTGCATTCATGTAATTGTGTGACAGTTTCTTGAATGTTTTTAGATTTATCACTGTAGCAGAATTTAATAAAATATGCTACTCTGTGTTTTACGACATGGAGTTGCTTTATTTTTGACAACATTTTGATTAATATAAAACATCAAATAATTTATTTTTAGTACGTCATTCTAAAAATTTAAGTTGACCAGTTGTGTTTTATCATTGCCTTCTAGATTTTAAACTATATCGTTCATACTTGGCGCCGAGCCGGTTCTCTCTGGCGGAAGCAAATTTAATTTAATAAAACTAAGGGCTTCGAATATATACTACCAGAGGCAGCCTAGAGCCTTTTTGTCCGTGCGAGAAAGAAAGAAAACATGAGTACAATATTTCTTTCTTTCTTGCTCCGCGTGTTAAATTGGTCAATGGAAACTTTTTAAAATTGGCTTGGCCACCGACCAATATCAGCACGCAGAGCGAGAGAGAAAGGTTATACCCCTGTTTTCTTTCTCTATTGCAAGCTTGTCTGCCTAGCCAAACGCCAAGGTTGCCTTCAGTAGGTATATATTCTTGAAGTTTATAATTAAAACCATTGGGAAAAAAGTTCGGCACCGTGGCAACAATGGAGCTGCACCTACTTGGTGCACAGTTGCAACTTTCAATCATAAGGGCCCCACAGACTACGGTTATTTTCATCCATTCGTATCGCTGCGATTCAGAACGGCGTGTAAAATATGCCAAAAACCGATGTCTGTGGGGCAAAACCGTCGTGCCGCATCGTCGGTAAAAATTTCTGCTAGCGCTTGATTTTGAATAGACGGTCAGACTCGTGGCGTTTTTACCGATAGTTTGTGGGGATTTTATTTAAAATTGACGTTTTTTTTGTATGAGTGGAGCCCAGGGAACAGTGGCACAAGTTCACATTTGTTATTTCTATTTAAAATGCATCCCCTTTATGACGTATTCGTAAGACGCACAAAAAAACGGTCCAAATTATCTGTAATGTGTGAGCAAAAAAGTTCGGCGATTTAACACGCCGGCGCCGTTCCGAATCGCGGCGATAAGAATGGATGAAAATAACCGTAGTCTGTGGGAGCCTATAGAGATATTAGATAGATCAGGAAAGTCAGGCCTTGAACTGTCCTTTGCAGCACCAATTAGGCACGTAAAATGAGAAACAAAGGTTATACTGCTATTCAGTTTTCTCTCTCGCACGGCCCAGCGGAAAGGCTGTCTCTAGCAGGTGTATGCTGGAAGACACCGATCTTCCATAGAGAAAAACACAATTGCAAACAGTAAAAAGGTAATTTTTTACTTACCGGGTCCACGGCCGATTTTATTGAAATTTTGTATACTGGAGTTTTTTGGGGCTTTCTCAAATTCCTCCTTCTTAAAACTGATTACAGCCAAAATTAAAAATTTTATGGAAATACACCTATTATTTTATAAGATAAATTTGATTTTACCTCCATTTAACAAATATTTTTAATAAAAACTAGCACAACAAAAATATTAATTTTTACTTTTAAAAATGTCAACAAAATTGTCTAGTGATTTTAGACAGTTTTATGTTGGTACGCCAGGCACCCAAGAAACAATTGAATGGCTTCCTTTTCAAATTTAAATCGCGAAAAATATAAAAATTTAAATTTATAAAGTAGGCCATGCGTACCAACATAAAACTGTCTCAAATCACTAGACAATTTTGTTGACATTTGTAAGAGTAAAAATAATATTTTTGTTGTTTTATTTTTTATTAAAAATATTTGTTAAATGAAGGTGAAATTAAATTTATCTTATAAAATAATAAGTGTATTTCCATAAAATCTTCCATTTTGGCTGTAATCAGTTTTAAGAAGGAGGAATTTTAGAAAAGTTTGTACAGTTTTGAGGTTAGGTCCTAGTGGGGCTTATAACTCAAAAACTAAAAGTGTCCTACAAAATTTGACTTTAGATTCGTGATCAGCGCCCCAAAAAACCCCAGTATACAAAATTACAATAAAATCGGCCGTGGGCCCCGTAAGTAAAAAATTACCAGTAAAAATTCAAAATGACCTCTTTCAAATACATATGCGGCGTCAAATTTTTCACATTTAGCTATTGTCATCTTTTCAAAAACTCGTGCCGCACGACTTTCGGTAATTGTCTAGAAAGTGGCCGCAACTCCGATTTTGACCAAATTTGGCATATGGGGGTTTTTTGGGGCGCTGATCACGAATCTGAAAAAAATATTTGGCGGAAACGTTTTGTTTTCGAGATATCCATCATCAAATTTGAAAATCAAACTAACCTCATTTACACTATATCCCCCCTTCTTTTTGTACACAATTCTTGATTTTTACACTAAAGTGGCACACAATATTTTATAAACACCTTTTAAAAACTTTTTATGTTTATTTTAACCTTTTTCTTCATTAAATTGCGAAGTATCACTTTAAATGGGGCGGCATTGTTTGATTACAAATTGCCTATTGTATACCTGGTTGCGGCGTTTGAAAGTGTTTGAGAATTAAATGAAAATAGGTATAAATAAATATAAAAACAAGTTTTTATAAAGGTGTTTTTTGTAACAATTTTGTTTCAATTTAGTGTAAAAATCAAGAATTTTATACAAAAAGGAGAACTTGTAAAAATGAGGTTGGTTTGATTTTTACAAGTTTTTTTCCATAACTTGAAAACGAAACGTTTCCTCTTGATCAGCGCCGCCAGTATCAAATTTGGTCAAAATCAGAGTTGCGCCACTCTGACAATACCCGACTTTCTTATTTGCAATAAATGCCGAAAAAAGTGCCGCTCCGACTTTCCAATGGATTACGATAACCTCCCACATTTACTCACGGTTTTCGAAATTGGCCCTCATTTCACACCAGTGCGAAACTTTCTCCCCAATGTTTTTGCTATTAAATTCCTACATTAGTAGATTTACACACGGCCAATTCCCATAATTCTTGTATGTCAAAAATCTTTGAAACATAACCTTAAAAAAAACCATAAATCTTACATTTTAGTATTAAAATTTAAATACTGTTATTATGGATCCAACTCTATATAACGAAATTGCTAATGTTATACGAAATTTTACAGGTCTAACTAGAAACTGTGCAAAGAAATTACAGGAATCCTTTCCAAAGTAAATTTTATTTATTAAATGTCCATTGTCTACTTTACCTATCTGGAAAACTGTTATTGGTTTTCTATTTTATTTTATTTTTGAATAATAAAATAAATATATATTAAAGCAACAATATTCTTATCCATTACACTGTCTACATTCTTCTGTTTACTTTTTTAAGTTAAATTACCATAAAAACACCCTTTTGGAATATTTTAATTTAATCTGCAGTTGTGTGTATAATGAAAAAAATAGTCTTTAGTAATTGCAAAAAATCTAGAAAACATAATATGTTTTAGTGTAAGTACCGATACTTTGTACAGTATTCTTAATCTTGAATATCAAAGAAAAATGAGAAGCAACTATGGTAAAAGCCAAAATAACAGAAACAGGTATTGGGATCTCTTTCGTAAAGGCATTTCAAACAATGAACGTCCTGGAATTCTTGTAAAATTAGCAGAAATGTTTGACATTGCACCATGTTTAATGGCAAAATTAATATTGCAAAAGTATTTCGATGATCAAGAAGCAGAAAAAAGTTCTGAAAAAAAGGAATCATCTGTTAATGTTAATAATTATTTGAAAAATACCTATATGATTCCTGATCCTGATTTGGCTTATGAAGTTTTTTTGGTAAGCCTTTTTAAGAAAAAGTTTTTGAAATAGTGTAGATAGATATTTATATTTTTTTATTTTTTAGTGCACTGTATTTGATAACTTGTACAGTCCATTGGCTGATGCAATGAAAATGTAAGTGTACAATAGGGTGCAAAAGAGGGTACAACATAGACTTTACCATTATCTGAAATAGTGGTTTACAAGTGTGGTTCTATTAGGAAAAAGTCCTTTTTTTTAATTTTCACTTTTAAATTACAGTTATTTTAAATTTGTTTTATTTAATGCAGATCTGGATTTTACAGATTTAGTCTTTTAAATCTCTTATTATTTATAATAACACTTGATACTTGCAAGTCAAATTTATTTGAAAAAAGTAAAATTTGAAACATCCTATGCATTTTTTAGGTCTTTAGGACAACAATATGAAATTCGTCTTCATAAAGAAGCAGTTAGATTAGGTCTAGCTTTTCGAGATGAGGAATATTTAAGGAAATATGGGTACGATAAGACCCCAGATTTAAAACTGGAAGTGCCAGTTGCTATAGATGGCTTTGTTATAAACTGGATTGAGAGTAAAGCCTTGTTTGCTGATTACGAAGTTCATAGGGATTATATGAAAAATCAGTATTTAAGTTACTGGAATCGGTAAGTTATACAGAGAAACTAGCTAAATTGTTTAGGTAATATTGCACTACCAATGTAAGAGCAGATGTCCAATTTGAAAATGGGAATTTTATGTGAATTTTAATAAAACAAAAAATTTCTATATTAAAGTCTAAAACCAAAATTATGTTACATGTTTTATTAGAAGTCCACTAGTGTAGCAATTTGAATTTAATTAGGGCATTAAAAAATGCACCTTATTTATATTTCTTAAGACCTAACAGCTTTTTCCCCAACACAACGAATATCATTTAGTCAAAGAAGTGAAACAATGAAATAATTTAATAATATGAATATGCAATATCTCATCTACAAGAAATTTGTAAGTGCCATAATAAGCTGCTTTACTTACAGTCCCACATTTTTGTACTAAATAATTTTAACTTTTTATGTACAATAACGGCCATTAAATCTTGGGCAATCCTTTTTCCCTTTCATAAAATAGGCTTATGCCACCTTCTACTGAATATAAATAACTATTGAAAAACCTAATAAAAAAACAGGTGCCCATTGTCTGTACCTAAAAATATTTTTTAAGATGCCAAACTTAACTTTGGACCAAAATGTATTAATTATTAATTATATTGAGCAGAGAGGTTGGCCAGAAAGGGATGTGGCGGAAGAGCTTAACATCCCAAAGAGTACCATTTATTTTGTTAAAAAAAATGGCAGGAAACACACTCCTTTGTGAAGAGCTGGAAGTGGTGGCCCCAAACTATCGAATCAAGAACAAGACAATAATTTAGGTAATCTTTTGAGATACCAACCTTTTTAATCTGTAGTTACAGCAAAAACGGAAAGCAATTTCCCAACATCGGTTAGAACGGCATGGCAAAGAATCAGGCAAATATCCGAATTGCGCTGCCACCCGGCAGCCTTAAAACCGTTGTTAACAAGTGCAAATAAAAAACAACGCATTGGATTTGCTCTACAACTTTACTTGAAATTTTTTGGGAAAATATAATATTCACCATAAAAAAGTCGTGCTACTTAAGGTATACAGGCCTCAAGGAACACAATTTGATAAAAAATAAACCCAAAAGGACAGAAGTAGTGGGCGATTTTTGGTAAATGTTTGGGGGTGGCCGAGTGCACAAGGACTTGGTGTATGTTGTTTTATCGAAGGAAGGTTCAATGCGGGTGTATATATAGATCTACTACAGAATATCATGCTTCCTTCTATACTGGATCGATTTCCGAATAGAAATTTTATCTTTCAGCAAGATAAGTATCGCGTTCATACAGCAAAGCAAGTCCATGAATGGATGGAAGAGCAGCGTATCAGGGTTTTACCGTCGCTCGCATGTAGTCCGGATTTAAATGTTATGGAAAATGTTTGGGGCTTATTAGTTAAAAAAATAAATAGAGAAAATGAGTTTAGGCCGCAAAATGTAAACAAACTTAAGGATTAAATTTAAGAGGCGTGGAATGAGTTACGAGCAAATCCGGACTACGCCCGGGCTTTGGTCCATTCTATGCCTCAAAGGCTAAACTCTGTCTTAGAAAAAAACGGGGCCGCAATAAAATATTAAATTTGTTTGGAAAGATATTTAAGTTTGTTGGAATTTATTAAATTGTTAATTAATTTATTAATTTGTTAGTTTTTATAAAATATAAATATTTTCTTTTACCTTTTGCTTTATTTATAGTAATTAAAAGTAAAACAAGGTAAAAAGAAGCGATTTACAAAAATTCAGAAAAGTCAAAATTTAACAAATTTTTTGCCCAAGTTTAATGGTCGTCACTGTACTTAAGATAGTGACAGTAGGTATTGTAAAGTAGAGGTGATAGAGGGAAAACCCTGAGTACTCCCTTTAATTAAAATTTGTGTAGAACTTATATTGCCAAATCTGATTTGTAGTGTAGGTTAAATATATAACACTTTCACTTTTTAATTGCTTAAGATATGCCAAACACTGTCAAATGTTTTGTTGATTTCAATACTGCACTGTGATTTTTCAGTAGGTAGACATAGTTTATAGTTAATATATAATGAAAGAACAATTAAAGAGGGACCTGTTGATGACTTATTTCTAATGCCAAGAGTTTTTTAAATTTTATTTTTTCAATTTTTTTTTTCATATTGGGTAACAATGTGAATAGTATTTGAAAAAAAGGAACAATATCTCTTGTCTGACATGTGTATTTGGTGTTTTTTGCTAAATATGTTTTTCGTTGCCCATATTTTTACCCTTTTAACATTAGTGGTTAGTTAAAACTGAACCAATTTATTTTTTTAAGGTTTGGTCCTGGATTGGTTATATATTGGTTTGGTTATCTAACAACTATAGTCGAACCGTCGGATAAACGTTTTATAATAAGGGATCATTTACCAACAAATATAAAAAAACTTTTGAGTACAAATCAATCACCAAGGGACCAAATGCAGTCAGGACTAAATGGGAATTCCCAGAGACGACAGATAAGAAAGGAAAGGAGAAATGATATAAAAGTTTAATATCAAACATTTTTAAGTTTAAATTTTTACGATAGTTTGTACAAATTAAAAAAAAAAAAACCGATTCGCCAATTGGAAAAAATTTAAAAACCCATTCCAGGCAGAGCTGCCAAAGCTCTTAAAAGTATTCAAGTACAATAAAGGTTTTGATTTTTTAAAAATTATTCAAGTACAGGGTGGCCCTTTTTTCGTTGACCTTCAGGGTACAGTGAAAAAAAAAAGAGATAGAACAAATCTGATTGTGCAATTCGATTTTTTTTTTAAAAAAAAACAATGGTGAAACTAAATCATGGAAACCCCTTGTTTCGTTTTGGAGATAGGTGTTTTTAAATTTTTTGGTCAATTTGGCCGGCATTGTAACCGCTTGGTATTAGAGAAAAAAAAACTGTAAATAAAAAATTTTTTGGGATTTTTTAGAATTCAGTAGCGTACCTTTTTTTTTTTTTATTTACTTTTTTTTTTATACCACATATTGGGTTTTTTAAAGGGAAAAAACCCTGTTTTTTTTTTAAAAAATGGATAGAGTTAAAAGACCAAATTAATGATATATAGTTTAATGTTTTCTGTCTGAAATAGATCTTGCAAAAAAAAACCCCATAAAATTAAAAAGTAACACAAATTTTTTTTTTTTAAAGGGACCCCTTGTTTTCCCCTTTAATAACTAATAAAAAAAAAAAGATCGAAAATAATATATGGTTTTGGGTCTGTGTGTAATAGATCTGGCCCAAACTGAAAAAAACCCATAAAAATTAAAAAAAACCCAAAAAAATGAAAACTAGAATTTTTTAAATCTCAAAATCATAAAAAAAACATATTAAAATAATATTAAGATCCCCAATAATTTTAATTTATATTAAAAAGGGGGAGAACTATTTAATTACTTAAAAAATACATTTTTAGATAAACTAAAATTTAACATAATTACCAGTAATATAATATTATAAGTTGAATAATTTAAACAAACAAAAATAATTAATTATTTTATAAATTTTAATTACGAAATATTTAGGTCCTTTAAGCAAATGTTCAAATTGCAAACCATTATTTTCTATACATTTTTCGCAACGTTTAGCGACACTTCTTAAGCATTATATATTTGGTTGGACACCTTTTGTAAACTGTTCCAAAAATGCATTTTAATTCATTTAAATTGTTGCTCTTTATAGGTTTCGTTTTTTTTAAAAAATCCCCAGAGGAAAAGTCCATGGGGTAAGGTCAGGTGACCTTTGCCGGCCACCCAACTGACCATTGGCCAAAAAGGAATTTAAAAGGTATTGGCCCAATACTGTACATAGAACAAAATTGTCCAAACGTGCAGGGCAGCGGGAAGGGGGGGGGGAACGGGTTTGCGCAATGAGTAGTGGGTCAGGGCCAGATTCCATAATTCTTTGTTACTATCTATAAAGTTAACATCCCCCTTGTCAAATTTAAATTCACTTTTTTTTTTTTTGAAAAATTGTTTGGGTTTTTCAACGAATCATTTAGAATATTTAAAATTATTGTGTAATATTGGATTTTATATCATCTGATATAAATGGAAAAAATATTTACAAACCCTTATGGTTGATTTTTATTTTTTTTTCCAAAAATTTTGAAATAAATAAAACACGTTTTTTTTAAAATTTAAAATTTTTAAAATAAATTGTTAAAAAAATAAAAGTACCTAAATGTAAACCTTATTTCTTTTTTTAAATTTTACAAAACACACAAACATTTTTTTGGGGGTCTAAAAGATAGTTAAATTGCCACTTTCCACTGCTATTTCCCCTGAATATTTATTTTCTATTATTCATAATTGATATAGGTATTATTATTTACGGGTTTCCTTAACTTCGTCTCATAAGAAACACCAATTTAAATATAAGAAATACTTACCTAAAGTAAAAAATGCGGGTATGTTTTGGATTTAAGACAAAACCTAAACCCCCCCGTCATTTTTTACGATATTAAGTCCAAAAAAAAACACAAAAAAATTTAGTCACAATTAAATAAACACTAATCACAAAATAAAAAAGTTTTTATCAATCCAAAACTCCTGCAACCACAAAATATAATCACACAAGGCAAAACAACCGGGGAAATAATACGGCGCAAAGGGCACAAACCACAACACAAACGGCGATTGATGAGACGACGGCCAACGGTGGTGGTGGACAAAAGGGGATATCATACGCGCCCCTGCATTAAAAAAGGTATTCCGGCCCCCATAAAGGGGTAATGTGTTGCCTAACTGCACATTATTTATCGGTTTAAGTGGGCAACACATTAAATTATTTCATGGAATTTTGTTATTGCGCAGAATCGGGAAGGAAGTCTGACAGTTTTTTTATTCGGGGGACATTTTTGATCGAATGGGCCATACATTGGGCTTCCAACACGTTTAAAACTTCCTTGGTACCTATCCAATTATTGGGAAAATGTTTATCAAGAAATAACCCCCCGGCACGGGCATTGGGCGAATTACCCTTGTTTTAAAAATGACATTATTCATTTCCAGAAGGGGGAAATTATCTATCTCATTTAAAAATTTTCTTCCAAAATATTTAAATAAAGGCTGTTGTGAGATTGTCATCAAATTCAAAGGACAAAATTCTGTTTCTTATAAAGTGCACCCCCACTTTAAAAAACCAATTTTTCTGACCTGTTTTTCAAAAGGTTTCCTTTGACCAAAAATTATTGTGGCGATTAAACAGTCCATCACTAGTTCTGGGGAATTCTCTCCCATATTATCTTTCTGAAAAACCGGTCTTGTTACATTGCCGGAGATACCACAAACAAAATGTGATACGGCGTTTGCGTCCCCCGGGGGTGTAAATTTGGATTTTTTTTTTTAACACCAATAGCATCCCAAATTTTCTGGATGATGGTGGGGGTTTGCGACAACATACCCTTTTTGTATTCTTTTCCCCTTCCGCCCTGTTTTCTTTATTATAGGTCTTTGAACGTGGTTTTTAAAAAGATCCAAAGGAAATCAAATTACTTACTAATCTGGCAAACATTTTTTCCTTTTGTTCTGGTATTATTAAAATACAGATTTAATGCATTTATATTATTTTTTCCAACATATTAAATTTTTGTAATTTTGAAACTCCATTTTATAAAATAATATCACTGCTTCCAAATAAACAATAGTACGTCAGTTTCATTTTTTCATACGGGGTTTTATACCAAAGCCACTTTAGAAAATGTTTCCTTTTTCAATCATGATAAAACGGCAAAATAAAACTTTTTTAAAAATTTAGGCATAGGTTTAATAGTATGAATTATTAAATATATATTTTGTCTTGGTTTTTTTATTCGTAATTTAAATTTTAGTTTATAGAAAAAAAATTAAAATAATAAAAAAAAGTGTTAGCAAGGATGGGAATATGTTTTTTTTTTCGTTTTTGGCAGTTTGCCCAAGTTCTATTGAACACAGCCCCAAAAACCATATATCATTTTTTTATATTTGTTCCCCTTTTTTATTAAAGAAATACACAGGGTGCCCATTAAAAAACAACAACTTTTTTTAAATATTTTAATTTTATGGTTTTTTTCCCAATTTGCGCAACATTGTTACAGACGACGCATCAAACTATATATCATCGAACTGGTCTTTTTAAGCTCTATCCTTTTTTAAAAATATACAGGGTGTTCCATTTGAAAAACCCCAATTTTTTGTTTAACTTAAAAATTTTTAAAAAAATTTATAGGTACGCCACTGAGTTCTACGAAAAAACCCTAAAACTTTTTTTATTTTTTTTTTTCTATCTCTAATACCAAAAGTTACGGGGGCCCCGGCCAATTGACAAAATTTGAAAAACTTGATCTCCAAAAAAAATCAAGTTTTAGATTTAGTTTCACCATTGAATTTTTTCAAAAACGAAATCGGATTGGGGAAACAGATTTTCCCATTCTTTGTTTGCTATACCCCGTAAGGTCAACGAAAAGGGCCCCCCCTGTACAAGTATCAAGTATTCATTAAAATGTACTTGCATTTTAATAAATTAAAAAATACTTGAAGGAAAAATTTTTTGAAGGGAAATCCAAAAACTTGGTAAACCAAAGTACTTAAAAAACAAAGTACTTGAAGTAAAACAAAGTACTTAAAGTAAAAAAAGTACTTGAAGTACACCCAAAGTACTTGAAGTAAACCAAAGTACTTGAATTCTAAAAGTTTTTGAAGAATTAAAAATTCTTCAAGTAAAACAAATTTTTTATCTTCTACTATTAGGTATCTTTTTTTTTGTTTTCAACAGACCAGACCCCCTTATAATTTTAAAATTTACACAAGACCGATTTAAAGAAAAAAAGTCTAATTTTCAGTAATAGTTACACTCATTTTCTGTTGGATCCAATTCAAATGAGTGCTGAATACAACAAAAAGAAACAGCAGCGGTTGCATGTATTTCTTGTTTTCATTGTTTGTACAATTATCTAAGCATAGGCGTGCGCACAGTGGGTGCCGTGGGTGCCGTGGCACCCCACAAAAAGGAAAAAGATTACTGTATTAAAAAAATGAAAATTATTTTTGAAAGGTTCCCCATTTAAAAATTACAATCCTTAGATTAAAATGTATGAAAAAATGTATTCAGTGTTATTCACTTCATTATTAATATTATTATTATTACTATTTTAAAATTTAAACTCGGGCCCCCCACCAGTTTTTCCCTGCGCACCCCCTCTGTATCTAAGGCCTGAAATTCAGACTTGGTTGATTTTTTACTTCAAGTATTTTTTTTTTATTTAAAATACTTTCTTTACTTAAAGTATTTTTTTTTCTTAAATATTTTTTTTTTTCTTCAAAATCGGGGTTGTACTTGTTACTTGTTTTATTATATTTTTGGTTTTTTTTTGACACATCGAAAAACTTTAAACTTAAATTAATACTTAAAATAATTTACTTGGTAAAAAAAATAAAAATCCAAGTATCTTCAAAAAAACTAATCAAGTACAAGTACAAGTACCTCCTAATAGAAAGTACTTGGTAAAATTTTGTACAAAAAAAAGAAAATTTCAAAAAAATTTTACCGAAGTACTTCAAGTTTTAAAAAGGCCTGATTCCAGGCAAAGAGTTACCAGCGACATTTTGTCAAAAATTTTTTGGGAACAAAAATTTTTTTTTAATATCACTGCGTAGCCCCCGGGAGCACCAGAATTGGTTCTAATATCCCTCTTATGTTCATTTAATGCCTAAATGGGTAGAAGATATATCTAAGAGATTTCAGAGATATCCCAAAGGAACAATTTAATTTTAATCTTTAATTTCATTTGTAAGAAGTTCTAAAGAGGTAGTTCAAAAGTGTATGCATTTAAGGTATAGCGCAACCACTTTAAGGATATCCTAATTTAAAAGGAATAATAAAAACATCTGAGATAGGCCTTTTTAAAAATTTTTTTAAAAACATAGGGGTTTAACCCAGCAGACCGGAGAAATAGTATACTGTGTCTTAAGTACATTTTCCCCAAATTTTTCCTAATATTCAGGGTTGTAATTTTTTTTTTTCCTTTTTCCCCAACAGTTTATTTAATAGAATTTTCAAAAATAATGGTTTTGGTTAAAAAATTTAAATAAAAACCTTTTTTTAAATAGTACCTTTAAAAGATTTTTGTGCTTTTGGTCAGTTCTCTTTTTTCCCAAAAATATTTTAGTTAATGTTAATACTTTTTTTTTTTAAGAACTTTTTTTTTTTAAAATTTAATATTGGTACAGTTTTAAAGGGGTAGAAGCTTAGCTACTGTAGAAATTGAGAATACAAAATATATTTTTTCTTAGTAACAAGATGTTGTGATAAAAGTATTTCACATTATTGCAACGGTAGATGCAATTGCTCCTATATTTATGTTTTTGAACAAATCATGTCTGAACTACATATTTTCTTTATAATCAGTATTGTTAAGACGCATATCAGGCATATTATTCCAGCTTTAGTATAATTTTTTTTTATATTAAATGTTACTAGTCAAAATTAGATTAAAATTGAATGAAAATTCAAACAAATTTGGAACATAATTATAAGATTAAGAAAAGTTTTTACACATACAAGAAGGATTTCGAAAATTATTGCCATAATTGTGTCAAATTATCTAACTATTATCACAATGAAAATATTTATGGCCCATATTTTATTTATTTATTTAGCATAATTTAACTTTTTAAAGACTTTTACCATTATGTATAAAATTATTAAATAAACAAATAACAAACAACACCAAACAATGAATCAAATACAACTTATTTAATTTTTATTAGTCAGTAAATTATTAAACAATAAAGCCTAATCATTTTCGAATTTTTGGCATCATTCATTTCAAATATATACAGTTCTTCAGAAAGTTTGTTGTATGGCTGCACATTGTGTAAATAGGCGATCTTCTTATTTGGTTGCTGGCAGCCCTCACAAGATAAAATAAAGAATTCGATCTCGGGTTCTTATTTGGTACTTGAAAGTTCAACTTACTTACAAGTTCCTCGCAGTCCACTTCATTTCTACACAATCTAAACAAAAACTTCAGTGCGAGGTAGGACCTTCTTTGTTCCAGCGATGGTATATTAATTTTTTTTAAAAGAGATTGGTGATCGCTACCACGTTCAGGGTATGTATTTTTTTTTTGAATACCCTCAACAGCATTTAATTATTTTCCAAAAATAGGATTCCATAATTGATCCATATTCTATGTTCTAATAATAAATCTCAGCATTTTTACGGATGACTTACGAATACTGTGAATATGTATTTTAAAAGAAAGTTTGAAATCCAGTTGCTCCAAAATATTTCTATGAATTGTGTAGTCCATCAAAATTTTGCTTCTTTTTAGAGTTATGGTCATTACCTCACGTTTATATACATTTAGTGGTAGCTTATTTTTCAAACACCAACCTTCCAGTTTTACCAAATCTTCCTGAAGTAACTGGCAGTATTCTTGGGATCTAATTACTCTAAATATTTTTGGTTATCTGCAAATAAAAGATTTGCTCTTTAACAATTATCAGGGGCATAATGTCTGTTTTTGCCTAAAAAATGTCTTTCACGATTAAACGATTATCTTAAATCTATGTCTCATTAAAACTAACATAAAAGGATGACTGATGTTTTTCTATTTAAATTGAAGAGCTAAGGTACCCCTTTGCGTTTTTTTGTCCATTGTGATGTTTTCCACTGTTTACCTTTTTTTTATAAATATAGAACTAAAAAAACGACTGTTGCAACAGCTACCACTAAAAATCCTATGAAAACCTCTATTATCAAATTTTTGGTTATAATTTTTGCCATAAATACTAGATTTCTCGTATGTGTAAAATGCCTCTAAAATAATACTTTTGGGATAGGAAATGGCCGCCGGAATTGTCAATATGACAAATTATTTTATATTCTTTTTAAATAGAAGCCCTGTATATATGGTTTGCAAGGCAATTTCATGCAAAACCTTTTGCTGAGGTCTCAGGAGACACAAATCAGGCATTTTCATGCAATTGCTTTTTTCATCTTCTGGTCAGAATTTTTTAAGTAGATAATAGTATTTGAAACATAATCGACATATAAATTTTGGTGTTTCTATAATGAGTTAAAAACTCTAATACACATTGTGCTTATAAAAAATTTTAAATTGAGTATACAACTATTATTGAGTATACAACTATAAAATGATTCATTAAACCGTTTTTAAATATACATTATGCCATTTGTTTTTCCCGAAAACTTTTATTTTTTGTTAATAAATTTTATGTTAGTGTAGGTTATTTTGTGTACATTAAATTGTAGCATTTAATTATAATTTAATTTTTTGCTCCTTTTTAAAGACTGATGGAAACGTTTGTTAATTAAGTAGCTAAACCTTGATTTTATTAGAAAATTAGTTTTACCTTAAGTGGATAATTTTTTTAAATTAGTTTGTCCACTTGCCCTTCTCAATTTGTCTATAAATTATCTAATAATTGCTGTAATTAAAAAATAAACAAGAGCTGTATTAAATGTTATAGTTTGTAGGTGTTAGTAAATTGTTCTTTAATAGTATGTAATTAGAATACTATTAGTCGAATTAAAACAAAACATATAAGGCCGGGTTCATGTAGTTTTTTATATTATTTATTTTTTTATATATTTTTGAAGAATCATATAGATGTATACTTTTAAATAAGCGGGTTTATATTTTTTAGTTTTTGTATTTAGTTTAATTCTAAAACGTAATATTAAAATCTCCCAATATTTAACTTATAAAAATTACGAAATAATTAAGACAACTGCGCATGGATTCTAGAGTAAGGATCATCATCTCTGTGTTACAAAAATGGCCATCAAATTGCAACAAATTAAGATGGCGCTGATGATCCTAAGACCCTTTCTAAAGCAATAGGGCAAGTTTTTAATTGCATCGATGGATCCAGCGCAATAAGCTCTAATTCATCAAATCGTTTTTAAAAACTACCACTAGAGAGTCCAATAGATTCCATCAAAGCTTTTTTATAAAATACTTGAGCAAAAAAAAAAAATTTAAATACGGAAGAGAAACACAACAATCAGCTAAGCATTGAATTTGCCCCAAACAGAAAGTTTTTTTTTTAACATTTGTTTTAATTCGTTCCATCAGAACTTCTATGACGTCATTTGACTTCAGCGCATAAATTCAACATATATTACTGAAAAGGGAAAAAACCCATTTTTGGGATTAAATTTTTGGTACGACGTTGTATGACGTCACTCGATGAAAAAAATTTTTGGGTTTTGTCGGTTGGGAAAAAAAGTGTTTAAAAACCTTTTTTTAACGTTTATTGTATTTTGGCATTACTTATGATTATTATATATTGGTGTATGAGATATTCTTTTGGTTATTATAATAGTAAAGATATTTCCTTAATTGCATTTGGGATTTAGGATCCGTGCTATGAAAAAAGCCTTTTAAAAAAAAAGGTATAGAATAAATAATATAAATGCCCGTTTGACATTGATTAAGGTTTAAAAAAAGAACAAAAACGATTATAATTATTTAAAGTATTTTTAAATTTTAAAAATATGCAATATAAAAAGTCTAAAGGCTTGTTAATTAATAATAAACTAATAACACTTTTTTAGCGCAAAAAAAAATTTATGGTTTTTATTTTAAAAAAATTTATTTTCCTACTTTAGACTTTCTTCTGTAGAAAAATATCAGTACATATTTTGTTATGTTGCAAAAAAAAAAAAAAAACAAAAGTAGAGGATTAATATACAAAGGGATTGTGACAATTTTTTAAAAATTTTTTTTGAGTTTTATGCGCCATACCCTACCTATAAAGGATAGTCTATATTTTTTTTTATTGCTTATGGGTAGAGGTGTTAAGAAAATGACACTGTAATGTTTATCAATTCTGTTTATTTTTTAAAAAATATATTAATTAGAAAATTAACAAATTTACACAAGAAAACCAAATTTAATTAATCTATTTTATAATTTTCTATTTTTCTTTTTTCTTACTTTTTTTTTTTTAATATTCATTTAACATTAAAATTTTTAAAAAATACAATTTGGCAAATCCATTTGCGATTTTAAATAATTTTTAGTCAACTTTAATGACCCCCCGTTAAAATTTTTTGGCGAGTTCCTTACGCTAAGTTAAAAAATCTGGGTTTTTTAAAAAAATAAATAAACCATACACTTAAACCATCAAAATCTAAATAAAAAATCGGAACGCCATTTTAAAAACTGCTGTTTCGGGGGAAATTTTCATCGAGGACGTCAGGCGCAGAGAGATAGGCTTATCTCATCGCGTGGGTTTATCTTCTCGAGTAATAGTATCAAAATTAGATAACCCCGTTGTTTTAAATTTTTTTATATTGCGGTCAAGGTCATTGGTTCTTATTGGTTTGCTTAGCTACACCAGCGCCTCCTATAAATGCTTTCTGGGGGCCCCCTTTAAGCAAAACAAAAAGGGGGTTTCTTTTCCTCTTTTTAAACCCCCTAAAACTGCGAAAAGGGTAAAAATTTTTCCTTTTCTTATTTTTCAAACGTCAAATTAATTTCATAAAGGTAACATTGCTTTTAGCATCCTAGTGTATTTTATAAATTGATTATTAGACAATTTTTTATTTTCAAGGGGAAAAATTTCATTGCGCAAATCTTTCTCCTGAATCTAATGCGGGACATCCCGGGGCAAGGCAGAATAAATTGCCCGAATCTAAATATCATCCCCGGGAAACACGATACCGAGATGCCCAAAATCACAAGAAAGATGGAGCCATCGTTGTCAAGCTTTACAGTTATTACCTTCACGTCGAAAGAAACGCCGTTGGTGGGTAAAAGGGGGATTGGTGTAGAAGGCAAAATGAAATGGAGGTATGACGTCGAATTACTAGACGATACTGTTAAGACATTTACACATTAATGCAAGAAAATTTTTTATTTATCGATATCTCTAATTGGTTTAATGTCTAATTGAGATTAGAATTTCACCTTTTCGCCCTGATGTTTCATAAAAATTTTTTTTTGACTTTAGAGCTTGGTTGGTGATTTACTTATTATTTTTTCA
>JAHBCN010003131.1:0-7500 GCA_019359885.1 Listronotus oregonensis
TTAAATAGAAATATGTTTGTAGAAAGATAACTATAAATTATAACTTATCTAATCCCTCTAAGTGGGACACTATTTTATAATACACCTCTATCCCTAAAAAATATTTTATATGTTTATTTTTTAAATATATTATACCTTTTATATTCAGGTACATATTTTCATAAAAATAGGTAAAAGTGGTAACTCGTGGAAGGTAGATATAAGTACCTACAGGTACCCAGGTACCTGACCTAACTAAAGAATTATTGCGTAGTAATTTAGGTAAAAGATATAAAAAAGGGTGTGACCTAAAATACTACAATAATAAACATCTTTTTTGTGAAATAAATACGAATCTTTATGAGTTAACGCTGACATTCAGAGACAAATTTGAGACTGGTCAAACTTCTGGGCTTAAAAAATATACAATATTTTCTTACAGATCCTAAACAAAGAGGCCAAAAATTGACCTTTCCAATGCAAAATTTCACCGCCAGAGGGAAGAGATTTTACTTTTTCTTGGTTAACAAAGTAGTAATTTGGTTAACTCGTATGTTATAAAGAAAATTAAATAATGATAAATTTAAAAGTTTTGATCCATTAATATCTTTTTCTTAGAGGATTCATTATTATCTTTTAAAATAATAAAATTTTTAACCAAGGTTGTTTATTCGGCTATCTTCGCGATGCTCGGGTGCTCACGTCACTTGTGACGACGGACATACGTCACAGCGTTCCTTCCGGGGTGTCTGAGCCAATGATAGAGCATTCTTTTGTCACGTGTCTGAGCTAATCCAATAAGGGTGGGAATAGATTTTATTAGACAGAAATTTCTGACAGGCGTAGAAAAACTTCCATCAAACAGCCGCCATTTTGCCTGTTTGAGGTCGCGTCGAAATTAACACGAAATCGTTTCGTTTTGTAATTATGTGGCATTAAAAGCAGTCTTTTTGGCCGTAAATAGTACCCTAACTGTATACTGTGCAATAATTTTACTCTAGTTTGTGAAAAAACGTTATTAAATCGTCAAAATTCGTGTGAGTTGGGCTGAGATTATTTTTGTGGTTCCGACGGAAGATGGTTGTAGGCAGTCGCGAAGTGTAGTCGACAGGCCGGACTAGTCGAAGTTCATAATGGCCGATGGTTGACTTTTGTTTGATTAATATGTGCCTTGTGAGATGCATCGACTCTCGAACTCTCGGTACATTGACTGTTTGATACCGTTTCTTTTGATTTTCCTCGGAAAAAATAATGTTTTTGTACTTATATTATCTAAATAAATAGATCTAGTGCAGTTGGATTGGTCAGCGCAGTTTTGGGCCAGAGCTTCGGCTTTGGCTTGTAAATCGGGAGACTGCACGATACCGATATGGCCGATCATCTTGTGGATGGGCCACCGACTGCCAAAAGGCAGAAATTAGATCCTTTTCCTGGACCTTCAGATTCATCTGGTAAGTATTTTCTTATTGTGTTTATTTTGCGACGAGCATGTCCTGGTTGAACGCGGGAGAGGCGTTTCTGTAGTTTGACAAATAAAAACATTTCAACAACAAAAATTTTAAGACAGCTGTTTTCCTATCTAAACGTAGTTTTCTCTATGCAAGAGTTTAATTTAAAAACTCTTTTATTGTTTTCTCAGGCAGGGTCAGTTATCAGAGGTGGTTTTCATAAAAATACAGAAATTACACAACTTTAATCAGCTTTGTCTTTAGCCAAATCTTATTGGTGAATTTAAGTAAATTATTTTTAAGTAACAACAAACAGAAGTCTACACAATTAAAATACTACTAAGAGTTCATCAAGACTTTGCAATGTAGCTACTATATTTTTGATAATTTTAGTTTAAAGATTGATAAACAATTATTTCATCATATTTAATTTTAATCATTTTAAGTTCCTAAAAAGTATTAGTTAAAATTTTAACCTTTCGTATAGCTGGGTTGTATAATTTTTTCATAAGGACACCCACAACTCTGGCAAGAGTACACTGTAGCGATATTTTTCACTGCACTCTCCTGTTTGATGCTTTAATATACTAGTTTATTTTATTGGGTTATCTATTTTGGGGATAACATTCTAAATCTTAATTCATCAATTAAAAAATGATATATTATTCTTTTTACTAAGTCCCGGCATTTTTATGCACCAGATAGTGTATGCTTCGAATACAGTTGTTGGTTAAAATTATATTTATCCACAACTATGCCCATTTCGAGAACATTACATTTCTTTAATACATAATAATAACCTCATATTAATGTTATGAAAATTGGACAAAAACCTAAATAAAAAAATCAAAGGGCTTGCAAATTTGATATTTTTAGCTTCTTGTTAAAAAATTTAAGAATTGTAATAATTTCCAAATAGGCAAAAATGGCAATAGACCCCTTTAAGACCCTGATACAGATTTAATTTGACCAATACTTTTTGTATTGGTTTTAGGGATTTTTTATCTGAAGATAAACAGCTTTTATTACCTGTTCCTATGTTGCCATAACACTTGTATATATCAGGACTTAATAAACACATTAAGGCATGTTCTTTGTGTTCGTGCTATAAGTGTATGTTAGCGAGTATGTAAGCCTAGTTTATAGTTATTGAAATGTTTTTAGCTCAGTTTTATTGTAAATACTTTTTTCTATTTTAATACATTATTATTTCCTTGCAGTCCATGTTTTTTACAAATAAAACAAATAGTTTGCTTTCTTCTTCTATATGTGCAAAAACTGTTTGGTAGATCACCAATTTTTTTCTGTTTAAATGGTAAATTGAAGAGGAAGACTTCAACAGAATATTGAAAGGCTATCAAAAATATGTTTTTTTTTAATAAGAAATTGCTTATTGTTTTGTTGCTTTTTTAAACAAACCATTAAATTTGGATCATGACAATGCAAATTTCTATCAGTTTTCTTGTAAATATAAAATTGAAAAAAACTCCTAAAAACTGTATATAGCCTAACAATTCCTTAAGATGACATAATTTCTCATATAATGTTTTAAGTAATTTGTTTTATATTTAAGACTTTTTTTAAATTCAATATTTGAAGTGTATGAATTTTTAAGTAACAAATTTCAGTTTCACTCAGCAGCAATACACATTTTTAAATTTTTTTGGTTAGTTGATTTTTGGCCAATTAACTGCTACCCTAATTTTATTTTTCTTCTAAGAGAAATACAGTGTGTCTACCTAAGTTAAAATCATATGGAAAACTTTTTTATTATTAATGTTAGGAACAGTTATTCTTCATAAAAAGCTTTGCATGACCTAAAACTTAAAAAAAAAAACAATCATCAAATATCAATTTTTTTCAGTTGTATAATAAGCTCATCAAAAAAATGTAAATTTTGCTCAAGAGTAAAGTGCCTTTATTTTTGACAATTTCGAAAAATGTTACAAAGTTGATCAGAATTAAAAAGTACATTCATATATGCAATAACATCCATTTGCATTTAAAAAAAAATCTTTTAGTTTTTGGAAACTTACCTCTTTCATTATTACCAATAAAAATTTAATGTAATCTAGGATTCTCTGCATATACCTACATACATATTAAGAAATAAAAAGGTTATCATCTTTTTAACAGATAAAGAGATAAATGTTCAGTACTGAAATTTATAAAATTAAAAGTAATTTAAATGCTTTCTAATTAAATCAATGTGTACAAAAATTTGTAAAAATAACTAAACCTTATTATTATCACAAATGGATTTAATTGCATATTTGAATGTACCTTTTAATTCTAATCAACTTTTGTTTATAACAATTTTTAATCTTGTCGAAAGTAAAGGTTCTCTATACTCAAGCAAAAATTTATATTTTTTAACAAGTCTCATATACAGCTAAAAAAAATGATATATCATGATTTTTTTTTTAAGTTTTAGGTCATACAGAACTTTATATGAAAAATAACTTTTATGCCTAAAATTAATATTAAAAAAGTTTTCCATATGATTCCAACTTAGGTAGACATACTGTATAAAAATACTAAATTAGAACATAGAAAGAAAATTTTGAAATAAACAAGATAGTTTAATATAAATTGTAATTGAAATTATTTAGTCCTCTAAATTCCTCACAAACTTCAGTTTACACTTTTTATATTAAACACATATTTTTTTTAATTTAAAAGAAAGAATAATACACATCCTTTAGGAAGTTTTACCAACACCTGTCCAAATTGTCCTTAAGGTCCTATTGATAGGTATGGCTTCAATATAATTGTACATACACAAGTAATTCTTTCAGGTATGTAAATACCGACTCAATGGAACTTGAATGTTCTTTATTTTTATTTAGTCTTTTAACAGAAATAATTTTATTATTAATTCAGTGCAAATCTTATACCACTAAGAGTCATTTTTACTGAAATTGTAATGAGTTTATCTTTTCTTGTTTTTTAAAATTTTCTTTTTTTTGTTGCAAGCTTTAGTAAATAAGCAGCTATATTCTACATGATGTTCCTATTTGTACAATATTTATACATAAACTGGTCAACAAGTACTGAGATTGGATGCTATATGAATAAAAAATGATTTTGCACTCTAGTGCATGCCCAGAAGATTGATAATTACATATAATTAAGTATAATACACATGGGTCTTAAAAATATCAACTCTGCCTTTTTTATTACCGCAATAAATAATAATTTTTTTATTGTTATGTTAATACTGACACTTTAAAATAGTGTGCATTATCCGTAGGTAAAAAAAAATCATGGTAATACAAGATATCATTATAAATTTTTATTATTCAAGGTATTGTACCTTTTATTTTTAATAAATGAGGTTAGTTCTGGTTAGATCAGTATTTGATAAATTTTAAAATATGTGACACATCAAAATAGAAAAAAGTAATCAACTTTCACCCCGAAAACTGAAAAAAAATAATGTTAGTTTTAGTTTTAAAATTTACTCTTATAATCCTAAGTTTGGTTTTTTTGCTTGTTTTCGGTCTGATAATGCTCTTAAGAGTAAAACATGTCATTCTATACACTTTATATTTCAACCTATATAAACTAAATATCATACAAAAATATGTCATAAAAATTATGTTTAAAAAACACAAATTATATCCCACTAGTAATCTTTTCTCTTCAGAATTAATTAAGACCAGATCAATATGTCTTAACAGCCTGTTCTTTAATGCATAGTCATAAGAGCTTGCTGGTTACAGACCATAACTATGCCACTCAGACTAATGAAAAAAGAGAATTTCAATTTTCGATTAGCCGCAATAGTTCTTATATCAAATATATAAATTTAATTGGCCCTTAAATTTATATGTTACCAGTTGAGATCTGAAGAATAAAAATAAGCATCAATTTAAAAATGTATGTAAAAATTATATTTTTTTATTAAATTTACCTACACTTTTGAAAGGTGCTTTGGTTAGTTTTTTCTTTAATAATAATTATATTTTTTAATAATAAATTAGTATAAATAATTATTACTAAGTCTGTTTAAAACATATTTTTAGAATGTTCTGATGGATAAAAGAGTTATGCACATACAGATGTCTACATCTAGGAGTATTTATTATTCATTTCTTGTTATTTTATAAATATATTATTTGGGACTGAGACTATGACTTACCAATCCTATAAGTGACATATTATCTTTAAGGTTCTTGCTAATTAATTTTCTCTTGAAGGTTCTTAACACAAATTCTTTAAGGGTATCCTAAAGTGCAAAATCATCAAAACATTTATGTTATACATATAGCTTCCAATATATAAACTAAAGCTGATCTTTACAACTTGTACTATACTTAACTAGCTTTCAACAACTATGGGTTGGGATCCACAGAATCGAGTCAAGGTGGTGGTGTGTTCAATCCTAGAAGCCAGTGGAACTTTGGCCAAAATCAAAGTAAATACCTACTGCCTATTTTAATATTATTAATCATATTGTTAATTAAGAGTACTAACCCAAAATAATATTTAAAATTTGAAATTTCTTAATTATTTTCAGATATCCCAATGTTTAATGCTTAAAGCTAAAAAAATACTGTATTGATCTTGTATTAGTTTATTACAGTATAAACTAACAAATTTAATGCCATGCTTAAACTTAACAATGTTTTGAGTGTGTGCTTTTTTGAGTTGCATGATAAAGTTTAATGCATAACTTCTGTTTAGGTTTATCTAAAATTATATTAATTAATTACATTTTTAGAAACTGAATATATTTAAGGATTATCTGCTTTTGTCGTTTTTTTCCATTTTTATATAGTTTTTTTTTTAATTTTAATAAACAAAAAGTCAGCGATTACTGTTTTCGTAAAAAAAATGCTCATCATGTTATATCATTTATTTTCATAGTAATTATTACATTTTTATCAAAACTTTAAAAAATAAATTTTATCTTTCATTGATTACTTCTACAACAATACACTTGTAGTTATAACCTGAGTCCCATAGGGGACAGCGGACAGCCCAGGCAAGTTAATGTCATATGGGAATTGATACATTGTAGTTAAATATGTTTAAATTATCTAAAAAAGTTTAAACAAGTTGTCTTAAAACAGCAAAATTTAGATAATCTTTAATAGTGTTCAACTTTAAAATTTAAAAAGGTAAAACTAGCAATTAAAATCCTCCTCGATTTATCCTTTATTAAAATTTGATTTGTAATCATATATTTATTTTTTAATTAGATATAGCCATACATCTCTGTAAAATAATATAGACACATCTTTTAGTTTATTTTTATTATTCCAAATAATAATTGGGCGGCCTCAACATTTTTGACCAAATATTTTAACCATCCAAAAATGCTTCAGACATCTGATCTATCTTTAGACCGGGCCTTTTTTGCCTAAACCTAAACTTGTGGAATTTGACTGAGAATACACATGTTAGCCAATATTCATCTGTTTAAGTTTTAGATTTTAAAAAAGAATTATCAGTATAAACTTAAAAAATGCGATATTAAATATGCCCAAGCTAACAACTATTGAGTTTAAAAAAAACTTGAAATTCCATTTTCCAAAACCACCCCCATCTGGCCGAAACGTTGTGTAAATAATAAGAATAAAAACAATGATATTCCCAAATTCTTTTAGTTTTACTGCCAAATTATTGTCTACCACATTCAGACTCAAAAATACTTGCTAACATATGAGGCCATCAATGCAAAAGTGGTCTAACCCAAAAATTGCAAAATTAAACTATTAATTTCTGTATTTAAACTGAATTTTGCAAATTGGGGCTTAGGCCACTTATGCTCTGATAGCCTCATTTGGTCCTGTCCTGGTTATTAGTTTATTTCTTGATTCCAAAATTACTTCATTTTTTAAATTAACTAAAGCCTTAATTCCTTCTTACCTATTTGCTATTGATTTTAAGAAAGATATTTTTTTTTTGTTTTTTAAACATTGTTTTTGTTTGGTTTATTTGACCATTTAAACAAAGCTCATTTAACAAAAAACTAGTGAGCATTGTGCCCTATACAAGAGCAAACTACTGTAGCATTTTAATGAAGATGGTGACTTAAAATTTAGTTGTATCTCTGATCAAATAC
>JAHBCN010003131.1:12500-78971 GCA_019359885.1 Listronotus oregonensis
TGGAATAATTGTTCATGTTTTGCCATTTAATGTGTTTTTTTAATATCAGCGAATAGGGTTCTTTTTAGTTTAATTTCACTACAATCAAGCACTGCTACTAATATCAGTTATTTTGGGTACAACTTTTTGTTAGTACCCTTAAAAATAAGAATGGACACATTTCTTGTTTCAAAAATTGTCATTTGCTTAAAATTGTCCTATGCTTCTCACATATTTTTGAGAAAGTTTACACTTCTTTGGATTTAAACTAAAAGCTTATATTAATAGGGCTTTTTTTTTATCAGATCCTGAAAAACGAAAGCTAATCCAACAACAATTAGTATTGCTCCTTCATGCCCACAAGTGTCAAAGAAGAGAGTCAACACAGGCAAATGGAGAATCGTGGGCCTGTACACTACCACATTGTAAAACCATGAAAAATGTACTTAATCATATGACTACTTGTAATGCCGGTAAAAGCTGTTCTGTAGCCCATTGTAGTTCCTCCAGGCAAATTATTAGTCATTGGAAGAATTGCATTCGCCAGGACTGCCCTGTTTGCTTACCGTTGAAGCAAGCTGATAGAAATAAAAATAATGCTGCCGCCACTGCTATTACACCACAAAATCCTGCACAACCTCCACATGTTAACACTTCAGAAGCCCAAATGAGAAGAACTTATGATACTTTGGGTTTATCAACAACAGTTGCTGGTCCAACTCCGACCGGACTTTTATCAAACACAGCTCCACCTAGACCAACTCTTAGATTACCTATGAATCCCAATCCATCAATTCTTCAAAATAAATGTGGTACTAATATGTTTAGAAATTTACCACCTGGCGCACAGAGTGTAGTACCCAATGTTAGTCTACCACTAGGTAGTGATCCAACTTCGAATGTGTTAGGAAATTCTCAGGGTCTTAATCAGCAAGCTAGTACTTTCCAACAAAATGTAAACAATGTCATGATTGGCTTAGCAACAGGGGCTGAAGCTGCCAACCAAGGTTTAGTCAGTCAATTACCTGGGGGTTTACAGCCTGGTCAGGTGACAGCATCACCTGTTACAGGAACCAAAGAATGGCATCAGTCTGTTACAGCGGACCTTCGGAACCATTTGGTACATAAGCTTGTTCAGGCTATATTTCCTACTCCTGACCCACAGGCTCTTTTGGATAAGAGAATGCACAATTTGGTTGCTTATGCAAGGAAAGTTGAAGGGGATATGTATGAAATGGCTAATTCAAGATCTGAATACTATCATCTGTTAGCTGAGAAAATCTATAAAATCCAAAAAGAACTTGAAGAAAAGCGACAGAAAAGAAAAGAACAGCAATTGCAACAACTGCACTCTGGAAATAGACAAAATCTTCAGGGTGTAGTTAGGCCTGGATTGCCCCCAACTATGATTCAGGCCCAGCCACCACTTCGTGCAGGTTCTCCTAATTCACTTGGGACTAATAATCTGGGTAATTTAGGAGTACTTAACCAAACAAATAATCAAATGGTGTTTCCTGTCCAACAGACCAATGTTTCTTCTCAATCAGGACAACCAGCACAGCAACAACAGCAACCCAATGTAGTTGGATTACCTGGCCCTAGCCCTACTACATCAAATCCTGGTTTATCACCATTTGGTAATCCACTTTCTCAGGGAAGTACTACCACGTCAACGGCAAACCAATTTTCTTCAAACGGACCTATTAGTTTACCTCAAGTATCACCTGCTGGAGGCAGTCAACAAAATCAGTTTGATTTGTTAAAGGCAAACAGAGTTTCTCCTTTGCCCTCAAGTTTTGGCCAACAGCAAACGCCGCAACAAAATACTCAGACTTTAAATTCTGCCCAGCAAAATGGTACACCAAGATTACCAACATGTGAGAGTGTGACTACACCTCATGCTACAGGTCCCAAGTCTGTTAATTCCTCCAGAGGTCCATCGCCTGCACCAGCGACACCAGTTCAGGCATCTCCTAATACTGCTGCAAGTCTTGGAAAAGGCATGAGTAGCGCGGAACGAGCAGCACTTAATGCTCCAAGACAGTCTAATTTGTCATCTCAAATGGCCGCACTCATGAATGCTGCATCTGAAAAGGAAGAATATTCTCCACCGGCTTCAGAGGGCAATAAAGGCAAACTAGAAATTAAATCTGAGCAAATGGACATGGACATTAAACAAGAACCAGACGATCCACATAATGATGCACAAAATGACTCCAATTCTGGTGGCAAAAACATAAATAATGATATTAAAAGTGAAATTAAAACTGAAATTAAATCTGAACCCATGGCTGAAGTCGCTGATGCACCCATCAAGGAAGAAAAACCAGTTGTCAAAGAAGAACCTGCTACCGACAGCTCAACTGATTTTAAGCCTCCAGCTGAAGGTACCCCATGTTTAAGTGAAGGAGGAAAAAGAATTAAAGGTAAGTAATTCACATAAACATAATTTCTAAATTGTAAAGGTTTTTCATGTCTTAATTAAATATTAATCATTCTATTTTTAATGGTATAAAAAAAATTGGCAAACATATCTATACCTCCTATGGCCTATCTAATGAAAAAAAAAAAAAAAAAAAGTAAGAACCGTTTTGTATTTAACCTTCTCTGCTTCCGCACTAAATATATAATACTATTATTAAATATTTTATTTTATACAGTAAATAAAACCAAATAAATATAAAATATTTATTAAAGCATTTAGAAGCTTATTAGATATATTAATTCCTAATTATATTTGACCTACTGATAATGTATGAATTTTTAGTATTTAAACCTGATGAGCTAAGACAAAAATTAATGCCAACCTTAGAAAAATTATATAGACAAGATCCTGAGAGTATACCCTTTAGACAACCTGTGGACCCTCAAACTTTGGGTATACCTGACTACTTTGACATAGTTAGAAAACCTATGGACTTGTCAACTATAAAGAGAAAATTGGACATTGGACAATATCAAGATCCTTGGGAATATGTGGATGATGTGTGGCTTATGTTTGACAATGCTTGGTTGTATAACAGGAAAACTAGTCGAGTTTATAGATATTGTACAAAGGTATTAATATTTTATTAGGATTAAATTCATACATGTCCCTTTATCATACTACTTTTAATACCATATAGTATTTTTTCTATATATCTGTGGGTTAAAGTTCAAATTTCTAGCATTGTTAGTAATTTTTGTTTGTTTAGTTTTATATACAGAGTCTATTTTAATTCATTTCTACTTCTTATTGAAAGCAATAAACAAAAAATGTTTTAAAAAAATAAGTTAAAATTAGTCTGTTGTAAAAATTAGCAAAACCAACTTTTTTATAAGAATGTATCTGCTGTTAAAAAAAAACAACAATAATTTACAAATTTCTGTAAAAATTGAAGATAGCATGTCTATAAAATTTTCAGATAATAGTAAAAGTCTCCCATAATTAAAAAAAACTATTAAGCTGATACAACCGTCATTTGGTACAACAAACAATCACCATTTAATTTTGTTCAATATTGCCCTTACTATAACTATAAACTATTAACTATAATTTTTCGATAGTTTTTTTCTATTAAAAGGACTCTAAACTATTTGACGTTTCCAAAAACTATACTATATCTCTGTCAATCTCAACTCTACCTTTTTTACAATACCAATCATTAACCAAACAATAATTAAACTAAGGTTTATCAAATTATACAAAATAAATTAAAACTGTACAAATGTTTTAATTTGACAAACTTGTTACCCAAGGATACTTTAAAAATAAAAACCACTTCCTTTAAAATGACACATTACCTTGATAGCAGAGTATCACTTGTTTAATATTTTTTTGTTATAGCAATGTTGCATATTAGTCATTGTAAATTTGATATTTAAAAAAGAAAGAAATAAACCAAAATTATTCATCCAGAAGTATTAATATTAATTAGTACTGACCAGAACACACTTACTTTTTTTAGTTATCAGAAGTATTTGAACAAGAAATTGACCCCATCATGCAGTCCATGGGATATTGCTGTGGCAGAAAGTACACATTTAATCCTCAGGTGTTGTGTTGTTATGGAAAACAATTGTGTACAATTCCAAGAGATGCCAAGTACTATAGTTACCAAAACAGGTATAAATTTATTTTACTTTAGTTCTTTCATCTTGTGATAAATTTTTTCCTGTTTTTTAATTTTTGTTTCTGTTTTTTTGTGTTTTGACTAAAAATATTTTTACCCTAAGAAATTCTTAGTCATTTGTAAGAAAAAAAACTTTATACCTCAGGGGTATACTCTTCCATTATTTTTGGGATATTTCAATATAAAAGATTTTTTTTTTAAATGTGGCTCCACTGCAATATTACATAAGTTGATAATAATTGAATTGTGACTTACTCCTTTTACCCATTAACCTGTTTTAATCTGGTGGATTTGTTAATTGAAAAGTCCTCGTTGGGACCCTTTTGGTCCTGGTACTGGGGTATAAAGACTCCAAAGTCCTAATGACTCCTCTAAACTAGCAGATCGTCTAAAACATAAAAAACATAAAATAAAAAATAAAGTAATGCATGACATGACGTCAAAGAAAACAATCTCAGAATTTCTATAATGTTAATCAAAATTCTAAGAATTAATTTTAATTATTTTTTTTTTAAATATATATCCAATGAGTTATTCATGGCCAGTTTTCCCAAAATACAGAAGCACGTTGTATATTCATGTATATTTAATTTTTAGTGTTACACAGTTTGGTTCATGTTGAGATTTTACATGTTTTTTTTTCCTAATTTTGAACAGTAAACGCCTTCTAATAAATATTTTTAAAAACATTTATGTGTTGTACAGTCTGCGTTTAAATAAAAAATAAAGTAAATTACCACTTAAATTTACTTTATTACATTTAAAATTAAATGTTACACATTTCATATTTGCTGACTCATTGATCCAATAGCCAGCTATTACTTCGCAGACTTTACTTCCATTAAAACTATTACACTTCTAACATCATTTCCATTTTTTCTCTTTTCATCTTCCAATCAATAACTTTATTATGTTTCGCCTTATGAAAAGTAGTCTCAAAGCATATGGACTTGGCTCAGATAGATACACCTTCTGTCAGAAATGCTTCAATGACATTCAAGGAGATACAGTCACATTAGGAGACGACCCTACTCAAGCACAAACGTAAGTATTTATTCTTTATTTGTACAATATTAATTTAATATTTAGTTGCGTTTTTTTACTTTATTTATGAAAATTTAAGCCGAACGCCATTAAATAAAAATCTAAGTCATTGCTCCTACTATGGATGACTCAACGGTACTTTTGTAAAAATTGTTCTTAGAGTTATTTATGTTTTCGTATTGCCGTCTTCGTAAAAATTTATTCAGAAATAATATGAGAAAAAATAATACTACCAAAAATGGTTTTTGGGTATATTATTTACCCATTATTTTTGCAGCTATTCTGTTGATACAAGAAAATTATATTCCTACTGCTGCTGCTGGAGCTGCAGCAAAAAAATAACCCTTACATTTTTTTAAGTCCATCTTAATAATGTCTGTTTAAATTGTCCAAACTAAAAAAAATATTCTGTTTTTTAATGAAGTTATAACTTTAAAAAACCATTAACAAAAGCAAAGAAAAATATCTAATAATTGTTCTGTTTTTAACTTTAACATGTGACAACATTTAAATTTTTAATTTGGAATATCTAACACATTGTTTTAAATTTTTAGAGCAATAAAGAAAGATCAGTTTAAGGAAATGAAGAATGATCATCTGGAAATGGAAGAGTTTGTTCATTGTACGGACTGCGGCCGTAAACTACACAAAATTTGTGTTCTTCATCATGAAGCAATATGGCCTCAAGGCTTTACATGTGACGAGTGCTTGAAACTTAAAAATCAAAAACGGCGCGAGAACCGATCAAACGCTAAAAGACTTACAGTTACAAATTTAGGCATTTATATTGAAAACCGTGTTAATATTTTCCTGAAAAAGAAAGAAGCGGGCGCGGGTGAAGTGCACATCCGGGTCGTATCTAGTAGTGAAAAAATGGTCGAAGTAAAACCCGGTATGCGAAGCAAGTTCGTCGAAACGGGCGAATTATCGGGCGAATTTCCGTATCGTGCGAAAGCTCTATTTGCTTTTGAAGAAATCGATGGTGTGGACGTATGTTTCTTTGGAATGCATGTTCAAGAATATGGGAGTGAGTGTCCATCACCAAATACAAGGCGCGTGTATATTGCCTATTTAGACTCAGTGCATTTTTTTAAGCCCAAACAGTTTAGGACTGCCGTGTACCATGAAATCCTTTTAGGTTATTTAGACTATGTTAAACAATTAGGCTATACTATGGCACACATTTGGGCGTGTCCGCCTAGTGAAGGAGATGACTATATCTTTCACTGTCACCCACCTGACCAAAAAATTCCTAAACCTAAGAGACTGCAAGACTGGTATAAAAAGATGCTTGATAAGGGTATCATTGAGAGGATTATCCTCGACTACAAAGTAAGTTTCCAATAGCTTCTGTTTTCACTTGTACTTTTAAAGCAATTGGTTTGTGGCCATTTTTACTAATTTATGCTTTTTTTAAGGATATTCTTAAACAAGCAATGGAAGATAACCTCAGGTCAGCAGCAGACCTTCCTTACTTTGAGGGTGACTTTTGGCCAAATGTTTTAGAAGAGAGTATTAAAGAATTAGATCAAGAAGAGGAAGAAAAAAGAAAACAAGCAGAAGCTGCTGAGGCTGCGGTATGTAAAAATTAATTTATTTAAATACTCTAAGTTTTTGTTAACTTCTATGATGTTACCCAATGAAATATTTTACTTTAACAGATAGAAGATGGTTCTAAATTTTGTCATTTTAGATATTTTCATCAATGGAGGAAGCTGAAGTAGGTCCTGATGGCAAAAAGAAGGGTCAGAAGAAAGCAAAGAAGAGCACAAAATCCAAAGCAAACCAAAGAAAAAATAGTAACAAAAAATCAAATACTCCTCAGACTGGCAATGATTTGTCTGCGAAAATATTTGCCACCATGGAAAAACATAAGGAAGTGTTCTTTGTTATTAGATTACATTCTGTCCAATCTGCAGCAAGTTTAAAGGTAAGAAAAAATGGTTTTGTTTAATATAACCAGTCAGTTCCCTCCAAAAGACCTACTTTATACTGAAGATTAAAATCATTTCTAGAAATTTTGATAGTTTCAGTGTTTAAAAATGATTTAACAAGTTTTAGTAATTTTTTTTAAATAAAAGCTTGTTCTATGTGTTTTAAAAACATCATTATGGCCTTTTGGTATAACAAAATATTTCTATAAGTCATACTAATAGTTAGCAAGTTGTGGCAAAGAGAATAATTATTTTTTGGTAAAAGTCTAATAGATCAATTTATTCATTTATTTTTTTAACCTTTTAGCCAATTCAAGACCCTGATCCCTTTATAAATTGTGAGTTAATGGATGGACGGGACGCCTTCCTGACTCTAGCCCGAGAAAAACATTATGAATTTTCTTCGTTAAGACGCGCTAAATATAGCACAATGTCCATGTTGTACGAATTGCACAACCAAGGCCAAGACAAGTTTGTTTACACTTGTAACGAATGCAAAGCTCATGTGGAAACGAGGTATCACTGTACCTTTTGCGAAGACTTCGACCTGTGTATACAATGTTATGAGAAAGTCGGTCACCAGCACAAAATGGACAAGTTGGGATTGGGATTGGACGACGCAAGCTCGCCTAGTGATAACAACAAGACTAATCCGCAAGAAGCAAGAAAATTATCCATACAGGTAAGTTTTTTCATCCTTAAATTTTTCTTTGGCTATGCAGTAGCTTAGCTTAATGTTAAAAGGTTTTTAAGACTTAACAAATCTCAGGACATTATTAAAAATTAATGTCACTTTTTTTTTCTTGTAGAGATGTATACAATCACTGGTGCATGCTTGTCAGTGCCGAGATGCAAACTGTCGATTACCAAGCTGTCAGAAGATGAAGCGTGTTGTCACTCACACCAAAGTTTGCAAAAGAAAAACGAACGGTGGTTGTCCTATTTGCAAGCAGCTTATCGCATTGTGCTGTTACCACGCCAAAAACTGTCCCGAAACAAAGGTATGTTACGCACGAAACTATTTTACACCTTTAAAGTTGAAATTATACCAATTTGTAGTTAAGTCATCAAGGTGAAAAAAACGTTGGCGTAAATGGATAATCAGATATTTTTGTCAATCAATATTAGGTTAAAAACTTCACTATCGCGTTCAGAAATTAATAGTCTGTTTTGTTTTTTATATTTGTCCATATACTTACAATCTCAAAAAATAAAATAATCTTCTATTATTTATTAATATATTTATAACAATTAACAATTATTATTATTAATCATGAATAATAAACAAACCAAGCTGATAATTTTAAATATATTGCCTTTTTTTTCAACTAGAAGAGGAACAAGATCGAAACAGAATTGCACTTTAAATTAAGAATATAATACAAGTTGTAACTGTAACAAACCTGAGCTTACAAAAATTGTAAATAATAGAAAGAATGGTATAATGGTAAGAATCCATTGTGCTTGGTGTTATCTTGCCAGCTACTACAAAATGATCCCTTTTTTCTTGCATACATAGAATAAACTGTCCGTTTCGAAAGGTGCCCCTGAAGTCACAGGCGCCTGTTTCACGGGGAAGGGCTAATCCATCCCGAACAAACAGGTGCTTAGGAAGGGATCTCTAAATCCAAACAGAAGGCGGAGAGAACAGCCTTTATAGGGAAAAGGGTTCCCTGCCTTTTAACAGAAAGCGGATATTTCCGTTTTCAAGGGGTAAGGCTGGAGATGCGGCCTCAGAAAGAACATCTGGGTCCTGTAACCAGGACCTGCTAGATACCCCCGTCACTAAACCGGGAGAGGAGGGCATGACGGATCTAATCGTCTGCCCGTCATACTCTCCAGGATTCAGGGACACCAGAACACATCAGAACACATTGTGCTCGTGTCCGGTAGCAAGACAAGTAAGAGGAGATGTAAGAACTCTCTCCCAGTCTGGTATCGAATTCATTATAAGTCCGATCCTATTGGAAGAAATATAAAAAGGTGTGAAACCTACCTACCTACCTAGAATAAACTGTCCTGAATTATATTTTTCAAATATGTTGTAATTTTGGATTTTGCAGTTGGAAGCGTTATCCTGGTCTGATCTTATGCCATTCTTCTTTTTATTTGCGATGGTTGTTGGGCTCAATTTTGTTGCATCTGCGGCTCACTGTATTACACTCTCAATTTAAAATGCGATTCCGTTTTGAACTTGTTTCTTTTTCAGTTAAAAAGAATGCCAAGATATTTAAAATTATTAGCTGTGATTGTTCATTATACCTATTATAAATTTTTCTTAGCATTATTTAAAACTTTTCGAAATAACTTTCGACGACAAGTTGACACATCAATGTTTTTGTTTGACAATGAAGGATACTTCACATAACAAAAAGTAAAAAAAAAATCACCGGACACCAATTTTTTTCAAAAATTTGTTGTCTCTACTGTTTGAAATATACCAAACAAAGATAAATAAAAATTACCTCATTTAAAATAGGTATAATTCCGACTATAAAATGAAGCTATACTTGAAATTACCTGAAAAGTGCCGTAATTGTTAATTTTTAATTTTTCTAGATTTTTAATGAAAAAAAAAAAATTTTCCTCCTTTGGTTAAACAAACCTTTTATTGACATGGATAATATTTTAGCGATTTAAGTATAAAAAGCCACCTGTTAATATAAGATTACACGTCCAGGGTCCTGTTATTTAAAAAGGAGGTCCATACTTAAAGGTTAATTTTCGTAGTGAAGATCAAACAAAACTTAAATTTATTTTAATTTCTTTAGAAATCAAATGTATGAATAATTTGTTCCTAAATTTTTATTGTTAAATTGTCATACATTCTTAACTTGACATCTTTTATTTTAGTGTCCTGTGCCATTCTGTCCGAATATAAAGTACAAACTAAAACAGCAGCAACTACAACAACGATTACAACAAGCGCAATTATTAAGGAGAAGGATGGCGGTAATGTCAAGAACAGCTCCAACTGCAAGCGCACTTCCCGTTGTCAACAGTGGTGTGTCTATGAGCGGCGGAGTTGGGCAGCAGGTTGTTCCAGGTGCAGTGAGCCCAGTTGGAGGAATGAATTCAGGTTTGCCAAATCCATCAATGGGCATCCAATCCTCTCATCAGCCAGGCATTGGTCTTAAACCTGGTACACAAACACCTCCAGCTAATGTCCTCCAAGTGGTCAAGCAAGTACAAGAAGAAGCCGCTAGGCAACAAGCACCGCATGTTGGTTACGGAAAGGGAGTTCCAGGGCAAGTTCCTGGGCAGAACATGCCTCCACCACCAATTCGGGGGATGCCTGGCCACCTAGGTGGAAATCAGGGTAAGTATTTATGTATGCAATAAATGTAACCAAAGATGCAGAAAAAGGCACTAATTCAATTTCTCATCACATTTAATATACATGTGACATATTTATATCTTTGGCAAATTGATGACAGAAACAGAAACCTATCTTAAAAATTCACAAGTTTTCCTCTTTAAGTTAAAAGCATAACACTGTATCTACATTTTTATAGGAACCCAGTATAACATAATATTATATTTAATAAAGTTATATTCATTATATTGAAATTTGTGTTTTTTTAGGAGGTAACCTTCTTCCAATGGACAAGTGGCAACAACGATATCCAGGTGCAGTAGGACCCGGAATTCATCAACCCGGAGGACCTGGACAACCAATGAATCCATCGGCCGTCCAAATGGGCGTTGCTGCTCCTAACGTACAAGCTGGGGCTGCTGGTCAGTCAGGCGCGGTTCGACCAGGAGGAGCGACAGGAGCTGGTGCGACTGGCGGTCCCATGGGCAACCCGGCGGCTGCTGCAGCCGCTGCAGGGAACATGCTTCAAAAGCAGGCTCTGCAGCAACTGATGCAGACGCTGCGGTCGCCGCAGAGCGCCGAACAACAGCAACAAATCTTGTCAATACTTAAGGCGAATCCGCAGCTGATGGCGGCGTTCATCAAGCAGCGACAGGTTAGTAAAAACTTTTTGGGTTATATTGAGTGTACAATAATTTTTATTAAACTGCATATTTTTAAAGTGGGAAGAGTGTTGGTAATTGGTTTTCGCCATAATTTATTAAAAAATAAATGAATTAATTATTTTGAGTGTATTTTTGCATGAAATAATCTTTTTAGGTATAGGGTACAAGATACCAGTAGAACATAATGTTGCCCATAATTTTGATACAATTTTATTTAAATTTGATTTTTTTTTTAACAAGTACTAATAAAAGATACAAGTTTGACAATTTATTATTAAACAAGATAGTTGAATTTGGACCATCCAGAGTATGACTTATCAATCCTATATATTTTATGTCTGGTAACATCATTATTTTAAATTTGAATATTGAGCTATTTTTTGTGGGTTTCAATTGGGTTGTAATATATTTATAGTTTTGATGCTTCAAACTTTTATTAACTGATGTTATTTATTTCTAGCATTATTTTAATTATTATGAAACATTTCTTTATCAATCAACATTCCTAAATTTTAAATATATCTTTGTGCACTTGGTCCATCTTCAACGGTTTTGCTTTTTTTACTGTTTTCTGATCATCTCAAGTTTTTATTTACTTTTAATTACCATATAGAAAATTTAGTAATGAAATATGGGTACAAATAAACCATTTAAAATTTTTTGTTAGTTAAAGTAGCGCCATTTGATTTTTCCCTCTTAGAGAGCTAAGTGATTTCAATATGCTTTTTTCAAAACATTCAATTAAATTTAATTTAAATGCAAGAAATTAGGAAATTTAAAAAGGGTAGATCCTATAAATGTATACAGATGGTAACCTCAACCATAAAAACACATGTAATTGTTTTAATTTTTAGCAAGCCCAGCAAATGCAGGCTAGTGGTGGTAATCCACCTCAGCAGCTGCAACACATGCTGACACAGCAAAATCCTGCAGCACAACAGCAGCAGCACCCAACTAGGATTCCCATGCAAGGTGGTATGTTAAACCAGGGTCAACCAGGTCTTAACCAGGTACCTGGCGGACCTGGACAGCCTATGATTCAGCAACAACAATGGTAAATATATTTTTAAAGTTTATTTAAAAAATAACCGTTTTTTGTCTGTTTTTATTTTTATTTAAATATATATTTATTTTCAAGGTACAAACACCAACAACTTCTTGCCATGCAACGGCAACAGCAACAGCAAGCGGCCCAGCAACAACAGCAAGGTGGATTTCAACAGCCTGGCACATACCAACAGAGGTTACCAGGCATTAGACAACCGCACATGGGCTATAATAATGCCTTCAATGATCAGCAGTATCCGCCCATGCAAGGACTTAAACCTACTCCACCGCCAGTTCCCTCGCCCCAGGGTATGATGGGTCCACCTCAAGGCCAAGGTATCTCCTCAGTGCAGCAGCAGCTAATGCAGAGCGTTAGGAGTCCGCCGCCAATCAGGTTTGTATTACGTTATAATTTATAGGTACAGAATGTAAGAAGGTCGACTATAAATATTTTATCAGGTGAAAGTATGAATGTAATACATTGTATAAAAATTAACTTGATAATACTGTCTATTTAACACTCACGTTGCTGTTACATATCAAACAGAAATAACATTTTTTTGTTTAGTGTTTAAATGTGTGTATACAAATTCAAAAATGTGTAACTCTCTAAGAACCTTTTTACACATACAAGAATTCTAGTAAAATTAATGGCGAAAATTATGACCAAAATTTTGATCAAAAATTTTAGTAGAATTATTGCTAGAGTTCATGTAATGCTCATGCGCACTCATGCTAATTTTATAAAGTGATGTTGCATTAGTTTAACATAACCTAGAAAAATGGAAAGTTAATTTATAAAAAAAATGTGTTCTTTAAATTATGTCAGTGCCTTTTTACTTTATAAAATAATTTTTAATGACCCCATTCATTACAATACAATATGGTAAACTCAACTCCTTTTAACGTTTTAAATTCTTTTACCCATTTATATTCCATTTTTGTCTCAACATATAATTAGAATACTTACAAGAATCTAATCAACAGATTTAAAACTTTATTTTCAGAAATGTTTCATACCTCTAACACCTAAAAAGTATTTGTAGTCAAACCACATACAATCTATATATGTATATTTTTAAATGTTGCCGTTTATTGCTTATATAAACTAAGTAGTTTAGGAGTCTTGTTTTTTAATATATGAGGATGGCATGAAAAGATTCCAGTCTAAGTAAGAAAAAAGCAAAATTTAGGTTAAAAACTATTTTTTTTCTACATGGTCTCCATGTAGCGCAATACATTTATTCTATCAGTGCTCAAGAGCCTTCATGCTCTCGCTGTTTTTTCCAGTTTTTCAAAATAGGCGTTTGTGGCAGCAATCACGTCTAAATACGATGCAATTTTTTCTTTTTTTAATTTGGAAACAAATGGAAATCTGATGATGTCAAATCTGGAGAATAAGGTGCATGAAAAACCAGCTGTGAGCCTAGGTAGGTAGGTAGGTTTAAAGTAAGTGGACTTTTTACGCCCTCCACTGCGACCGCTCGGTCTATTGTGGCTCACACCTTTTTATATTTCTCCCAATAGGATCGGACTTCTAATGAATGGGAGAGTTCTTACCTCTCCTCTTACTCGTGTCATTACCGGACACGAGCAAAATGTTTTCTGGTGTCCCTGTCTCTTGGAGAGTATGACGAGCAGACAATTAGATCCATCATGCCCTCCTCTCCCGGTCTAGTGACGTGGGTAGCTACCAGGTCCTTGTTACAGGAACCAGATGGATTGGATTAATGGAACCCTTTCTAAGCACCTGTTTGTTCGGGATGGATTAGCCCTTCCCCGTGAAACAGGCGCCGGTGACTTCAGGGGCACCTTACGAAACGGATTCACCCGTTTCGGTTGGCGCACCTTTGTCTGTTTGTGACCTTTAGTGGCACCTCTCGAAACGGAGTTATCCGTTTCGTTCAGCGCACCTTCGTCACTTTTGCAGAGCCCCGCATTACCGCGGTAACGCAAGATACTCTGAGAGGTCGCCCTGTATCTCAGAGGCACCGTTGGAGACACCTGTTTAAGCTACAGGATGTCATACACTCATCGGCACGGTATGCTTACACCTTGAGTTAAGCCGTGTGTTCATCTTAGCTTCGGATCCCGGTCCATACGGTGGCAACAAGAGTTGCCGATAACCGGCAACTCTTGTTGCAACATGTTCCAAAAGATCCTACTGGGCCCAACCACAAACGACGATGTGTGAACACAGCGGCTGGGAGCCTAACTGATTAATTTTTGCAATAAAAATAAACTATTTGTGGCAAGGTTTATTATCCTCGTAAAACAGTTTTCTTTTTTGCTAAACCTGAACGTTTCTCGTGAATATTTTGGTTCAACTGGTCAAGTAAGTTGTCATAATACTCAAAATTTATACTTTTTCCTTTATTATGATATATAAAAATAAAGCCTTTGGCATCCCAAAAAGTTTTTGCACGTTTCTTGCCGATGGAATTGCCTTTGCCTTCTTCGGAATCGGTTCGCCCCTCGCTGTCTTTATTGTTGTGTTGTCTCTGACGTATAATGGTGGATCAAAGTTTCGTGGACAGTAACAAATCGGTGAAGAAATTCAGTTGAGAAACGTTTAAACAGTGTCCGCAACTCTTTTGATATGGTTATGCAAATAAGTTTTTCCTCAAGCAATCGCGGCACCCATCGAGCGGATAGTTTTCTCATCTCTAAAGCTTCAGTTAAAATATGGTGAGTTCGCTTTTTCGATATGCCCACAGCCTCAGCTATCTCATCCAACTTCAGGCGGCAATCATTTAAAACGATTTTATGAACGTTCTGCACAATTTTTTCAGAATTTGTCGCTTTTGGCCTGCCGGAACGCGGGGCATTTTCAGTGCTCGTGCGGCAACGTTTAAAGTCTGCAATCCAAGTTTTAACAGTGGAAAATGATTGCGTTGACTTGCTTTAATTTCTATAGGAGGTAAACCTTTAATATGAAAATATTTTATAACTGTACGTATCTTAATTTTTTTCCATTCTTGACAAAATGTAAAACGTTATAACTTTACATAACTATAAAATATAAACCACCTGATGCACTCTTTCCAAACTTTGAAGATAAACTAGCACAACATGAGATTACTTAAATATGCGGTCATTTGAAGGCAACTCACGTCCTCTATGGGGAATGCCGAAAGCTTTTCATACCATCCTCGTAATTTACTGATAATTGGGTATATTCATGTTTTTTGGAAAACCTATAAAATGATAGCATAGATGCATATAAATTAAAAAATATATTTCCAGCAAAAACTGTCCTTTAAAATTGAAACGCCAAGAATTGATGCCAAAACAAGTTTTTCGAAGGTCACTGCTATCTGACGTCCCAGCGCATATAAACAGTAAAGCGTTATTCGTGTTTCTAATACATTTTCATATTTTAAGCGAGGTTTAATGTTAGTACACCAAACAAAATGTTTGTATGTTTGCCTTGGGGGATTATGCGCGTAAGAAATGATGGTTTACAGCAGAAAGATGTGATATGCCAAAATCAAAAAGTGAATTTTTCTGTTGTAAAGACCCCTTTAATGTAAGTTAAAAGTAGGGTTATAATTAACAAATACATAAATACCTACATGAATATATTTTTTCTAATTTGGTTTAAATATCAAGTATTGTAAACAGATGTTCAATTTTATTTACCACATGAAATAAATACTTGCAATGCTGCTTTTGCACCTCTAATTTTTGCCGAATTAAAACGTTCGTCATTTTTAATGTAATCTATCACCATAACCATATCCACGGAGGGTAAATTGTTTGTGAAAGCCTTGACAAATCCTTCCTTAGCTATAATGAATAAAAAAAACTTTATTTAGCCACACAAAATAAAAGAAAATACTAGTTATGTCGAGATTTACTGTAGGACAACTGGAAACAGACAAAATCGATATGAAAACAATCTGTATTTATATGCGATGTGACTTCACATAGCAGTCCCTTTAAACTTCTCCGTTTTACCATGTGTTCATACTTGAAATATTTGGTACTGGCTCTTTTATTCGAACTTGTGAGATTATAAAATTGACCTGGGGACTCATCCTTAGGAACTTATGAGTTTTTTGCTGTGTTTAAAATATATGGATAATACCCAATTTCTTTCTATAAAGAGGATCCTTGTATAACTGACCTCTATTATTACGTAACTAAATTTAAAAGTCAAATATACTATCAAAAACTTACAGATGCCATTTTGTAGGGTTAAAGTTACACGTTTTTGTATAACATTACAACAGCTTTAAGTTATTTGCAAAAGTTATTCTTGGAAAAGTTTTACATTTTTCCCAGTATCTGAAAAAAAATCTGGTAACAATATAGTATCAAATTTTCTTCTTATACACTTCTTCAATTTATATTGGTAAGATTCCAGTGTTTATTATGTTGGTTTTTAAATTGTACAGGGTGAGTCAACGATAGAGTAAAGTTCATTATTTCATTGGTTTCAAAAGTTATGAGAAAATAAAGTAAATACAAAAGATGTAAAGATTCTTAGGATGCACAATTTAAAATTATTTTAAAGTATACAGCGTGGCTCAAAAAAGCGTGACGAATAAAACATACATTTTTTTAAATGAAACATCCTATTTTTAAATTTTGTTTTGAATTCCTTTAAAATTCTTTCAACTTTTTTATTAATAATAATGCATACCTAAACCTAATAGTTTTTCCAATATTTCAATTTTTCTAAAAAGAAAATAATTTTCACACTTGCAAAAAAATTACGATAGCGCCATTATTTTTAAAGGTAGATCACTCATATTTGATATTAGCGTTATTCGAAGATGACGTAAAAGATATATGCAACGGAATTTTAATTAGATGCTACAGGGTGTTCAAAATAAAGGAATATATTTGGATCATTTTAAATTGAAAAATCTCGATTTTTTTAAATGGCGAACCATATGTATTATTATTTTTTCTGAAAGATCTTACAAAAACCCACAACTTTTATTAAGTATGTCATATACCTATTTTTAAAACTTTGCGATTTATTTTAACTTTTCCAATATTTACCCTTCTTTCTGTCTAAGACTATTGCTATAACATTAGTTGGCCATTTTTAAATTTTAAATTCACAGAAAAAGTAAATAATAATAAATACCTATTACTACAAATTAACTTATTTTTAATTATTATTATGGCGCAATAAATGTTCAAAAATATGCCCTTCTACTTGGATACACATGTTTAGTCTTTTTCGTATATTTTCTTGGACTTTCCTTAGCATAAACGGTGTTATTCTCCTGCACATGTCCCGAATCCTATTTTCCATATCTTCTGGTGTTGTAGGGGGATTCACATAAACACGATCTTTAACATATCCCCACAAAAAGAAATCTAGTGGTGTTAAGTCACATGATCGATTTCTGTGGGGCCATCCAATGAATCCACCTCTACCGATCCATTTCTGTGAGGTAATGATTATTTAAAAAAATTCTCGAACTTCGTACCCAGACTGGATTAATTGTTGAATAATGGTATGACGGAGGAGCTCCATCTTGCTGAAACCACATTTGTTGGATCTCAATGTTATCAAATTCTTGAAGAAGTTGAGGTAAATCATTCTGCAAAAAGTTTAAATATCTAGGTCCGTTAACTGTTTCATGTATTTTTATTTTAATAAAGCAGTAAATAAAAATTAACAATTAATTATCCAAGCGAAACATAAAAAAAAATATGGTCCAATAACATTAAAGTGTTTTATTCCACACCACGACATTAAGTGACCAATGGTTTTGGTTTTGCACTTCCCGTGAACATTCCATCATGATATTTCTAAGTTGTTCTTTCAGACTGGATTAACTGTTGAATAATAGTGCATGTTATGACGATGCCTAACTGCACCATTACTGAATGCTGGAATGAAAAAGTAGCATAAATGGTTTCATCTGTGGCTGTAATTAAAACATTATTTTAGACAAAAAATTTCGGAAAATTGATCATATGGGGACTTCTCATCTCTATTGCTTCATTTATAACGGTGCAGAAGTTTACCCTTTGTTCAAAATCGCGGTCTAGAAGTTCTTGGTGTAGTTCCATGTGGATGATATTTGTGTTTTCTAGTGGTGCATATAGCAATACATTTTCCCAGCTAACGGTAGATTGGGATGTCAATCACATAAGCTAGCTACTTGACGGCTACTGACCTTGGGATTATCTTGAACTTGAAGTAAAATTTCCAATTCTAGTTTTTCCTCATTGGTAGTGGTTGCATTCCGGTTTACCACTTTCCGTTTTTCATATTCAATACTACCACTAGCATTAAAGTCTGTTTTTCTTTTTAAACCGTTCCATTAAACACTGAAGAGATTGCCTACGCGCTGTCGAACTGGTACATCGCCGCTATTAGGGTACTTCCATCTTGTAAAGTCTTACTGCCAACAAAGAATTTCTAGTTGCGACTCACCCAGTATATAAATCATATCAATTAATTCAGCTTTAGTTCGGGAAAATCCATACTTATTGCCAACAAAAAATTTTTTTAAATTTACTGGACACCACAATAAATTTTATGAATTTATTTACTCAGATGTCAGGTTAAAATTTGACAATGTCATTTTTTGTCTGCAGCAATAGTCAACTAATGTTATAGCAATAGTCTTAGACAGAAAGAAGGGTAAATATTGGAAAAGTTAAAATAAATCGCAAAGTATTAAAAATAGGTATATGACATACTTAATAAAAGTTATGGGTTTTTGTAAGACTGCATCCTCAGAAAAAACTATTTTCTCATAATATATATGGTGCGCCATTTAAAAAATCGAGATTTTTCAATTTAAAAAATGATCCAAATATATTCGTTTATTTTGAACACAATAAATCTGTTTGTCTGTAGCATCTAATTAAAATTCCAAAATAATTATATTTGGTTTGTACAAATTAATTGTTGCATATATCTTTAATTTTGAAGTCATCTTCGAGTAACGCTAATATCAAATATGAGTGATCTACCTTCAAAAATAATGGCGCTATCGTAATTTTTTTGCAAGTGTGAAAATTATTTTCTTTTTAGAAAAATTAAAAAATATTGGAAAAACTATTAGGTTTAGGTATGCATTATTATTAATAAAAAAGTTGAAGAATTTTTAAAAGGAATTCAAAACAAAATTTAAAAATAGGGTGTTTCATTTAAAAAAAATGTATGTTTTATTCGCCACGCTTTTTTGAGCCACCCTGTATACTTTAAAATAATTTTAAATTGTGCATCCTAAGAATCTTTACATCTTTTGTATTTACTATTTTCTCATAACTTTTGAAACCAATGAAATAATGAACTTTACTCTATCGTTGACTCACCCTGTATATATTAAAGGAGCAACCTTTTAAAAACATTTTTTATTTTAGAAGTCCACAACCAAGTCCTTCATCAAGACCATCCCCATCACCTCGCAACCAGGCTGTGTCTAGCCCAAGAGGGCCTCAACCATCACCTCATGATCTCGCTTCATCAGAAATGCTTTTGGGACAAAACCACTCGAGTGCGCTACATTCGCACGTTAGTCCTGCAGGTACACCAAATCAGGAAAACGAATTACCACCAATGACACCTCAAGATCAGTTAAGTAAATTTGTGGAACAACTTTAGTGGTGCCGAGCCCTCTTAGCTTCATACAGGAAGTCCCCTAACGAATGACGGTCCAGTCAGAGACAGTCAGGATTTAATGAATAGAAACTGGAAACGGCGCGAAGTAGCCGATGCGACCTCAAAACAATGCCATCTGGCCCCGGAGGATGGCAGAACCGAGCAAGAGAAAGATTTGAAATGGAAATAAAAACGTGATATGCCCAGAGCAGCTTAATGTACATATTATAAATAAATTTTCTGTAGTGTAAATAAAATTTTAAATTTTGTATATATGTTTCATAGTAATTGTACTATAATGTGAATATTTTAGTAAAATATTAAGTGATGGAGAAAAATACCTAAAAGTATTTTGGGCTTTGCGAGGCTGTGTTTTATTATGGATTGTTACCCCGCCTACTTGAGGCATAGCTACGCAACTTTTTGCTCGTTTTTTACTATTGTGACTTTTTTAGTGACGCTATATAGAAAATAGATTTATAAGTACCAGCCCCCAGCTGGTTGCTAATGTGATGGCGGTTATTATCCACTATGAGGGATAAGCCCCTGTTTGTTTTTATATAATATATTTATAATTTATATATCGTCTGTTTTTCATGTGTTACATTCCACAAATTGTGGAGTGTGTGTGTGTGCGTGTGCTGGCCCCGACAATCTTACCTAAGCCAGTGCAATAAAATTTAAAGCAAAAGAGAAACTTATTCAACACTCCCTCCTAATTTATTACTTGAACATACATAAATTAGAGTAAATTAGTGTTAAGTATTATATAAAAGAAATAAAAATTATTTAAAAAAATATTGTTTTCCTATATTGTTATTTTGCAGTCCTAATATAAATTAAATCGCAGTGGAAATACTTACTCGGTTATAGTAATGCGGTAGTGTTTAAGCCGCAATTACATATAACGACTTCTCGAACTGAATATTCGCGGTGTAAAAGGCTACTTGGAAAACTGCGACTTCGATCCGAGCGCGGAACGAAGACAACGCAATTTACGAGTATTTTGATCCGGAATTCGTACAAATCCGTACAAAGGTTTCATTCACCAAAATAATTTGATTTTCTTCCATTGTTTGTACGAACGAATTCATTTGACGGTGGTGGTGGTAGGTAGTTTAGTGCAGGTGGTTAAAAATGGATTGTGAAAAATTAATTGTTTTAATCCAAGAAAAGCGGTCTCCATGGGATTAAATCCAGTAAATACTATCATAATAAGGATTTGATAAAAAATATTCATTAATCCAACAACTTCAGCTATTTTCCAGGAATAGAAGTTTTAATAAGGGGATGTTTCGAAAAAATATAAATCGGATATCGGATTCATTGCTCAATATATGGGTGCTGAGAACTAAACTATCTTACAGAATCGCAAAGAATGTCCCGCATCCAGTGTAAACAGTTTGCTAGTATACTGTCATATGAATGAAATAGTAAGAATTCGTACGAATTCATATCCAGTGTAACCACCGCCTTACTCGGATCCAAAAACTCGTAAATGTAACTGCGGTTTTATAAGACAATAATAAAGCATGAGGGCAAAGGTTTTTATGTCCTGTTTACATATTATTATGTACGCTCCAATTGTAGCAATTTCTGCTTGACGAATAGCACTGATGATGATTTTTACCGGAAAAGGCGCTTTGCTGGAATATTGGTTTTAATATAAATTTCGCGCGAAATACAAAGTTTTTTCATTCCCACATAAAAATTAAATATAATGTAACTAGTTCAGTGAGTACTGCCTTCTTTGTGAAGCCGAAGAGTTTCTGGACATGTTTACTCTATTCTGTTTTGTAATTGTCCGGAAATTACCCACTTTTTGGACAATTATCTGTTAAAAAAGTAGCCATTTTCTGCCCTAGTCTAACAGGTTTCCATTTAGTGAACAGTGGAAGAATTTTATGTTTGGAAATATGAATAAAAATCAAAGCAAGTAGTTGATAAATACAGATCTGTATAAATATATTTAACAAACGGCGGTACAATAAGTTTTATTTTTTATAACAGTAATTTATAATGTATGGTATCTAAAATAGTATAAATTTGTAAAACATCACACTATCGAAGTAGAAATTGTTTTTATCTAAGAATATAAGGCATTTAGGGAGTTACCTAATACTTTAAGCTACACTGTTGGTATATAAATGAGAAAATTGGGAAAAAATTTCATTAACAAAAAAATAGCGTAAAATAGGTAACGAGGAGAGCAGTCTATTTCTAATGTAGTCTGGGAACCCAGTCTTTACCTCTAATAAAAGTGTTTGTCCAAAAAATTTCATTTGTGATCTCTGATCAAGAAATTTAATTAGTTTAAGCAAACATTTTTATGTCTAACCAAAAGTAATTTACAAACATGAAGGTTTTATTTTGATGCTATATTGAATCTTGGGTTTCGGTGAACTTTAGCTCCATTTTTAAAAAGCAATATTTTGATATATATTTTTTTTTTCACTTATTTGTTACACCATTATAAAACACATAGGGTCTGAAAAAATTAATTTTTCACTCATATTAACACAAAATAAAATAATTTCTTTATTTCCCATATAAAATATACTAAAGTAATATGGCTGACCCACATGAAAAAAGTGAGAAAGAATACCTACAAAAAGAGATGATACGATGTCATTTTGTTTAGGATTTCCTCCTTAAAAAAGCAATGTTGCCATATGTTTTCTAATAATTTGTTATTATTGAAGGTTGTTTTTTTTTTCATTTACTAGAAATGAAGTTTTTTTTTATAGAAACAACAAATCAGAACTCACCAACAACAACTTTCAAACTATTACCTAGTTCTGGTTAGTTTTTGGTTAGTTGTTAGGTTTTCCTCATTAAATTGTAAAATTTTTTTATCATAAATGCGCCGTCGAACAATTTTTTTTTGATCCGACAACGTCGCAAATTCTGGCCTTTTACTTAACCTAAAAACATAGTGTTTTTTCGACTTTTAATTTCATTTTTCTCTGCAAAAATGCATTTTTTCGGATTTTTTCTTTTGGAAATCTACTAAACAAAATGTTTTCTTTTTATCTGTAATATTTATTTTTTTCAAATCGAATGGAGCTAAACGACACCGGACCCTGAATCTTGTTTAATTCGATTATTCGAAATGAAAAATCAAATTTCTGAACAATTTTTTAGCAGCTGTGATTTACGCTGGGTCCAAGAATAGTGAGTTCCCACCATTAAAATGTGCTGTGTGGCGTTTTTTAAATATACCATAGAAATCTTCATTAAAGTTATCTGAGATTTTTTGCATCGCCATAGAAAAAGTCGAATATTTTTCTAAATGTACGTATCGTGTTATAATTATAAACAACTTTTTGTAAGTTTCCATTTTCTTTTCAGTATCGGGTACTATATTTTTTTGTTGGGCAAAAGTATCCCGTAAAACATCATTTTCTAAAAATTTTAAGTTCAGATATTTTTAACTCATGTTCAGTTTTAATAATGTTTTTAATTTGGTCATATTTTGAAAAAGTTCGTCATCGAAACGTTGATAGATTATTTTTAAAAAGCTTTTTCGTATTTTTTAAGTTAATCTGCAAGTTTATTAGGTTCTGCTTGCACAAGTCTTTACCTGTTCTGAAGCAATCCTACCTAGCGCAAAACCAATAATAATAATAATAATTTTAAATAATAATTTAATAAACAATGACACTTAAAATTTTATGTCGTTGACATAGAAACTTTAAATTCATGAACAGATTTAAATTGGTATAATTTTTTACACGTCATGAGTAGCTAGGAAACTTTTTCTAAAAATATCATTTTTGGTAGTACCCGAAAGTTTTTATTGCATCTTGTATTTTTTTAAATTGTTATAGGCTTCGTGAAGTATTATAATCTGTTTAAAAAACTAAATCACATTTTTTGCGCAATGCAAAAAATTCCGTGTCAATTTTATAAAGATATCAAACTGACTCTCACAATTTATGGTAAAAACTCAGGACACAATAGTATAATTCAATAATTACTAAAAAGAGACATTTCGTAAAATTCTAGAAATTCTAGGGATTTATATTTTTATCTTTTAACATAAAGTTATGTAAAGCTATAGATACGAAAAACAGGACAAGGTGTACTTGAGAAACAAAAAATTCTTTTAAACAAATTTATGACGTCAGATAGGCCAAGGCTAAATTGTATAAAGGCGATTTCGGCCCGTTTTGGTACCTACTTTGGTTGGTTAAATGCCTACAAACCAATTTTGGATGAGAAAATAGTGACAACAAACCAACTGCATCTTTTTTGGTTTGTTAACTGATATCCCAGGGGTTGTAGGTTGGTAAATGGCTTTGGTAAGTTTCCTTTTCTAGAGTTGTTGGTCTCTTACTTTACATTTTATGTATTTTAATATTAAAAAAAATTATAACAAAGAGATTATTAAAATCAAAGATACTGTTTTAAAAGTTGCCTTAGAACAACAGGAAGGTGTTACTTTTTTAATAAACGGTAAAAAAAAATTAAATTATTTGAAAAATATTTATCAACACCTATTAAAAATTTACTGAACAAATTCGGATGCTATTATAGACAGACATTATGGTTGTTACTAAGGACATACCAATTGTCACCTACAAAAAAAGGCAGAAATCGCGAAATAAAATAAAAAATATCAATATAAAATCATGCAGCGACGTATCTAGGACCGGGTTTATGCAGTTTCTTGTGCTTAACAATAATAATAAATAAATATGCATTTTTAATGCATAAACATAACGTTAAAAAACTTTTCACACAATTTTTTAGTTTATAAATTTATTTTTAATTGCCTAAAAGTCCCTTAAATTTAACTTTTAAAAATTACAGATTAAAATTTTAAATAGCTCTCTAATTACTAACCTTATCTTAGAGCAGATACAAAACAATGTCAAATGCCCAGTTAAAAAAGCAAAAGCAGTAAAGTCAAAAGGTTTTTTTTTGTTTGATTTTTTTTTTAATTAAGAATAAACAAAATTGCTCTTTAATCATCTTAGGGCATTAACTCCTGAATCTGGTTTTCTGTTCATGAACACACTAAATTCCCGCTCTTTAAAAACGTTAACAAATGGTTGCTTATGCAGCTAACCATAGTGCAAGAGCACCATAGTTGTCTTAGGTGCATAAACCCGTCCTTAATTTGCGCTGCAATTAAGGTCTACTCAAAAAAAAAGTCATAATAAAAATTTAACAGATTGATACTAATACATGCATCGTGCGCTATTTTTACCAATTAAAAGCATGAAACCCTAATTTTCTCTTGTCATTTCTTTATAAAATTTCTTATTAGTCCTAACGAGTACACTTCGAGGAGGTGCAGAAGTCCCGCTTTATTTTATTATTATCAAACACTAATAACTTGTATCAATTATGGCCTGTTTTTTAATCAGATATTTTAGACTTCTACTGAATTCAATAGGAAAGCTTTGCATAACACTATATATATCAAATACCAAATGAAGGATTTATGTAAATGGAATTGTGACCATAGCAGAGGATAAAAATCTGGGAGAGCTCCTGATGTGGTTCTGAAGAATATTTCAAGTACCAGCTAACAAGAATAAAGTTTTCTGTGAAAAAATAACGACAGTGTAAAAAGCATAATTACATTACTTTAGGTATTTTTACTATATGATAGAAATCTCAGCTCTGGCGCACTTAGAATTTTCAAACATCACGTGACCAAGAAATGTTCACGTGATGTGTGACTAAAAATATGTGGTGCAAATTACTCATACATTTACTTAGAATAATAAAATTTTCTCAGCAACCAATTTCAGATGGCTTAAAAACAAGTGGCTTAAAAACAACAATAAAATTAGCAAAACAGGTGTTTGTTGATTTTTTTTGTGAAATTTTCATGCCCAGGCGTGTCTATTTATTTATGTAGTAAAATGCATCTCCAGCAAGTTGTTTAACATTTCTTCAACAATAACATTTTATTAATTTTTCTTATTATGAGCTTAAGTCAGAAACTAACCTGTATTGTATTTTACTTTTTACCAAGTGTCTGGATAATATAGGCATATATAAACAATTACTAAAATTGACTTAACCAGGTACATACCGCACAAAGCTAGAGGAATGGTCAACAGTTAAAACACTACCATACCTCAAACATTGTTTACGTAACAAAATAATTTTAAAAAATATATGAGTCATGGAAATTACAACTCCTAACAAATATTATAAAAAATATAAATTATATTAACTTGTGCTAACAGTTTGGCAAGTAAACATCTATTTACATAGGTATATAAAGTAAGTTTTTATCTATATAAAATATAAAAGTGAGGTAAGATTTCCTCAAAAGCAGCAGACATAGCTTAAAAAAGGACAATATGGCAACAAAGAATTGAATACATTCTGGTACATTCATATGTAGTAAAGGTATAGTTATAAAGGTATACTTTTAAAGAACTTAACAAATAGGGATATGACCCAGTGGGTTATTTAATCAGTGATTAATTTTAGCAAACTAAAAAGGAGGGGCTTTTGTTAACCTTAGTTAGGAATTAAAAAATTGAGTGTCAAGATTTTTAGGCCTTTTTTGCGTAAACCAACTAACAGAGCTGTCGGTAATTCAATTAAAATAATTGAAAAATTGTATTAAATTACTTCTCAGTAATTGAATTACTTTAATTTAATTACTTTCCGGAAAAGGTAATTGTATTTGCATTTTCAATTAATAGGTTAATGTAATCGTAATTGGTAATTGATTTTCACGAATCCCAAGTAATTCGATTACTTAGAAAGTAACAAGATTACTTATAAAGTAATTGAATTACTTAGAAATTAATTCAATAACCTAATAAATAATTAAATTACTACGAAAAATTCAATTACCTTTCTTTATGGAAAAACTGTCGAAATTTTGGCCAGAAATAGCATTTTGAAACACCGCGGGCCGCTTTGAATCCGGCGAACGCCGCCTCCGCGTCGATTTAGTATTTTCGATTGAAGCTTACCGCCACCGGTTTTATGTTTGTTTTCTTTTATTATCCAAACAAAGATAGTTGTTTTCTTATTTTTACAGGTACTGGTTACTGGTGTAGTAGTTATTCAAATATTTCTAGAGTAATTTAGTTTCCAAATGTAATTGAGAGAATAAAGAGTAATTAAATATATAATGGAAATGACATAACGGTAGTTCAATTATTACATTACGGTAATTCAATTACCAGAAGAGAATTGAAATAAATGTGGTAAACTAAATAGAGTAATTGCTAAAATATTCAATTACTTTTAGTTTTAATTGATAATTGAATTACTTTTAACAAACATGCTAGTAATTGGTAATCGTAATTTACTACTACTGTAGTTGAATTAATTTTTAAAAGTAATTGCGACAGCTCTGCCAACTAAGACAGTTCACCATAATTAAAAGGAAAATTCTAGACATGAAGGTTACTAAGCATTTATAGAATTTAAAAATGATATATTATACAGAGTGTTGCAATAAAAAATGGAAAGCGGTTTATTGCTCACTTTCTAAGCTAAAGTGTATAATATAAATTTATAAATTTATTGTTGACTTTACTATAGTTTTCATGAGCTAATGCTAAACTGTAAGCCTTTTTATGTTATTCGATAAGAGTAAGGTTTAATGTATTGGTTTAAATGCATTAAAAATTTTGTTTAAACATTTATCTTATCCGTAAAGAAGATATTAACTATTAAACCAGCAGCGCAATTGCACACTAGCAGAATAAAAGTTAACAGGGCAAATTGTATATTAAATCTGTAAAATTAACCACTGGAATTTTAAAAATAATTTTAGCTTAATAAGTCGACAATTTTTCGCAAAATATATATAAATACTAATAAACGCTGTTGTTACAATAATAAATTAAAACTTCATTTACATATCGCAAAAATTAGCTACTAGCAAGATTAAAAGACAAATGATATGCGTTAACTACTTATAAATATTTTCTAAGAACTAATTTATTTTATAATATAAAAAAATAACCTAGAATATTCTTTAGATATCTAGATTATAAATAAATTTACAAATTTACCTAGTATGATACATAAAAAGTTGGTAACTACCATTGTGTTTCGATATAAATAAGTACTAAAGTTCTTGGACCACTGCAAAATAAATTTGAAATGGCACTAGATAATATTGTCAAATAACTAAAAGTATTAATACTTCAGTCTTTTTAAAATAAAAAGGTTAGGAAAAACATCTGGTTGGTCCCTTATATATATGCGTCACAGCCTATAAATGCAGGATCACTAGTCTTAACTAATTTTGAGCTATTTATTTTAACTTGTTAGCCCACCGCTGCTAAAGGGTTATGCTGATTCCGGTTACTGGTCCTTCTGAAAAAGAAGAGAAGATATATGTAAGAACCTACGAAGTATTATGGAAAAACTACATAATGATCCACCAAATGTGTAAAATAAGTACAACAAAGCGTGCGAACAATATTACCTTGGCAAAATTTATTTTGACATTTTCTGTTACAAAGAATAAAATATTTGCGTTATATAGAGTATTAAAAAAAGATTATTTAAATAAACCAGAAAATTCTGCGCGCGAAAAAAGCATACTTTTCATCGGATTTAAAGGACTAGATTTAGTGAAAAAGTTTATAGTACAGTGGATAGGGAGAAAAAGCTGTTTGACAGTTGTACAGTTTTAATTTTTATGAAATTTTGGAATTAAGTTGCTTTTACCCTCTAGATCAAAGTTTATATATGCTTAGGGTGTGCTTTTTATTTTAAGGGGGTAAAAACCACCCCTTATGCCAAAGAATTAAAAAACCATAGAAATAGACCTTATGTAAATTAAAATCATAGCTAAATATGTAGAATTAATCTATTTTTATGTTGTGAGTTATAACGTTTCAACCCTTAAAAATCACCCTTAATAACGAAATTTCAAATAAAAAAAAAATGTTTTAATTTAAAATTATTTAATAACGCCTTTATTGTAGAAAAAAAAATATTTTAACAATTTACGGTATAATAAATATTTTACTACCATAACTCAACCTTTAAGAGATTTACAAAAAAAAAATAATTGACAAATTAAAACGATTTGATGATAAATAATAATTATTGTCCCGGAAATGAAGCTGAAAAATTGCAAAACCTCGAAATTTTTGTGACCTGCATCGATTTGTATAAAAATTTGAAATTAGGCGCTTCTAACCCTCTACTTTAAATTCTATTTCATGGTGATGTGCGCTGTTTGTTTTTTAAGGGTGAAAACTACCCCTAAATGTCAAAACTTATGGAATAACATTTAAACCTTAAGATGGGTAAAATTTGGTTTGGATTAGTTAATTAATGATTTTTTTATGCTTTAAAATACAATTTTAAAATATTTCAACCCTTAAAAATCTACTCTTGTTAGAGCTTAAATTAAAAAAAAATATATATTTACCCTAAAAATTATTAATTTACCATAGTGATTTAATTTTAGAATGCTGTTGCTTAAAATATGTACTAATTTTATTTCGCAACTTTTCGACCCTGATAAATCAACCCTTATTATAGCTTAATAAAAAAAAAGATATCCCCAAAAAATTAATAGCTTGACAGATTTAATAATTAAGAATATACTGCTTGAAATATTACCAATTTCATTCTTTTGCAAATTTTCAATCCTTAAAAACCACCCTAACATTGCAATTCTTATAAACCAATATAATAGATATAAATAGGAAAAGTAAAATTGCATACAAAAAATTATACCGGTAAAAGTATAAAGTATACCGGTTTTATAGAATAATATGCTCCGAAGTGGGCTATTCGACTTTTTTGAAAAAAAGGTGGATTGGTTTTTTAAACATAGCTTCTTTAGTTTTAATGATAGAAAGTTTGTTTAACAATAATTTTGTAGGGTTTTTTAAGAGCTACAAGGCTATGTAAATTAAATCCTTTTTAATCCCTTAGTTTTAAAATGGGATGAGTTTAAAGGGCTAGAATAAGGTGGTGCTCGCTCGTAAATAGAGGCTTTAAACGGCCATATCTGACCAAATATTTATTGTACAGAAAAATATATGTAATAAAAAGTCTTCGTTATTAAAAAAGCTATAATTCAGTACCCTAGCATTTTTGTATCTCCAGTATTGTTCGAGTTATTTTGAAGAAAATGGCTATTTTTACGAAATTGCGGAAAATCGTTTTTCACTTTAAGCTCCAATTTTTCTAAAATTAAGCATTTTAATTTGGTTAAACTTCTAGAATGTATTAATAATACATATATAAAAAGAATCGCAGAAGGGTACAGATCTATTTTAATTAAGAGGGGAATTAGGGGGTTGTTTTTAATTATCTTTTCATAGAAAAAAGTAGGGACCGACTTTATTTTTATCATAACTCGCTCAATTTTCATGCTAAAAACTTTTATTTTGTTTTTAAAAAAAGGTCTTATTATATACTTTAAAAAAGACCTTATATGTTTTCCTTGGAAAATGCAAACTTTTCCCGCTATTTGACTTTGAATCTTTCAAATTTAACATTTGACGAACAAAAGCTAACCATTAACAAGCCGTAGCTCGATCTGTATTGGTTGTAGAGAAATTATAAACTAAAATTTTTTTCTAGTTTTCGATTCGGAAGACTCGGGCTTCTATCAAGCGCCCATGGCCAGCACATTCCAGGGATGAAACCAGCGCACGTTTTATCCAAACTGGTATTTTTGGAAAAAGTGAATATTTAAAAATAAATGTTTTCCCCCTCTGAACGTAGAGCCTTTGTTAGTTGACGCATTGTATGACTGATAATTATTTTAATTAACACTAATTATAATTATATTACTGTTAGGCCGCTGATTAAGTAGGTCAAATGCACAATTTTTTAACGGTATGTTATTTTAAAGAAATTAAAATTGGGAAATCTAAATAAAAAAAATCTTTGTTAAGAAGTCTGATCTAGATCTTAAGAAAAAAAAAACTGATATGCCGAAGGAAGTATATTTGCCTTTTAAGAGAAGACAACACATACGAAAGTGGAATTTCTTGGTTTAAAGACGCCTAAGTGGAATGAGGAAATATCCAAACTTATTACATTAGATATTTAAGCAATATAATAGGGCTGAGAATTTAATTAAATATAAGTCTATTAAAATACAATTAAATAAACTAAAGGAAGAAAAAAATCTTAAAACTTCTATCGCAATATATTTGGCAAAACTTGTTGTTTGTTAATAATTTAATAATAGTAGGCATGATGATTTCCATTATTCAGAAAAAAAAGAACTAGTTTCTGTTTACTGCAGGCTAAATAATAGTTCAGAATAAACTGGAATTTAAAGCTCTAAAATTGTTTAATATACTTAAGTCTAAAATAAAAAATAGCCTTTAAATTTGTTTTGAACCCTAGTCACAAAACTTTTAATGGTAAATGCATTTTTTAGCGTTAAGGGGGTATTCTAGTCTAGAAAGTTAAACAAATCAATTTTCTTTTTCATATTCCGATAGTTCAGATATTCAAGAATATCTTCTTAAAAGGATTTTTCGAAATATCTTAAAAGTTATAGCTAAAGTTGTTGTTCAGCGCAATAAAGCTAGAATCGAAAGTTCTAACTTTCGAGCTTTAAATGATCCAAAAGAAGGAAGAAGTGCTTGTCTTTCGAAGAGTAATTCGTAAATATTCAATTTGAGGTAGAAGAAGGTACGATATACGCAGCTGGAATTGCTGATTAAAGAAATGTAAGTTATATGTACTGTTCTATCTGAAACTTAAAACTTTAAACGCGTTTTTCTTTTGAAAGGTTTGTCACAAAATATCATAATCTAATTGACCGATTTTCTTGGAAGTTAGCACGAATTTTCTTTATATATCCCCCTATGGCAGGAAACAACAAAAAATCGAAATTTTCAATTTTCCCATTTTTAAAAATTCGGAAAAGTTAAGAAATAACTGAAGAAAACCTACCTTTTTTTGAGAAAGCGCCATTTTGCGAGATATTTTTCTTTTCATTTTTCTTGGTTCTCGCTATAATGACATTGTACTGATAAAGAATCTACTATTTTTTTTATTTTTCATATGACCAGAAGGGAGGAAATCGTGACAAGATGAACACGACCTTCTTTTTTCCTCTTTACTTCAACATCGTGTAATTTTGTGAAATATGTTTTTTTATTTTTTTTTCGTAAATTTATTAAATATTAATTAATGAATGATAAAAATGGATAGCCAAATCAATGCTTTTTTTTCAAACGTCAAAAAAGACTGTGTGACTACCCCCTAAAGAATTTTTAAATAAAATATTTGAAACCTGACTGCTGTGTTTTATTTTTTATGATAAGAGCATTGAATATACCTGAATACAAATATTTATCTTGGTCTTTAACACTGCCATAAAAATAAATATTTTAAATATTTTTTTTTTATATCTTAAAAAAACATTGCACCTCAAATTGTTTCCATTTTCTCAAAAAAAAAAAGAAATCGTGGAGATGTTAGTTTTAAATAAAATGTATATAATCTGTCGTGACACTAATTCTAGTCCTATTAATTCGATGCTATTATCTAAACTAATGGATTTTATCAAAACCACAAAATAATGGTGCTGGATACTACAGTCTACAATTTTAGATATTTTTCTTCTTATTAGTTTTATTTTCAAATCCATTTTGAGGATACAGAAAAAGCTAAACTAATATTTTAAATGACCTTAAAATTACCAAAACGCTTTTATCAACTACTAGGGTGCAAGAAAGCGAGAAGTAATAAAAATAGTTGTTTAAGAGCAGTAAAGTAAGTCGCTAAAGAACTAACAATGCAAAAAATATTCCGACTAAGGGTAAAGTAGGCGAAACGTCAGAGAGGCGAAAAAGGTTAGACAAATTCGGAAAATCAGTAATTGTAATTGAAAAAAAATCGTCACGCCTACGAATACCTGTAAATCGAAGAAGTGGAAGTCGATCGCGACCAAGATACCAAAAACTTCTCACCTCTTCTATGCGTCTTGCGATCAGCTATAAGTGCTTTCGTCACTTCGTCGGGAGCCAGTACAGTTTGGCCCACCCTAAACAACACCCTGAAACAAAAATAAAGTAAGGAGAAAAAATAAGAAACGCATAATGGATTTTTTCAAAATATTATACGATCGGACCTTATGCCAATTATTGTATATGATTTATATTATACATATTACTAATAAAAAAATTAACAGATAAAATTTTGTAGTTTGGTTCAAAATTAACCTTATCCAAACTGATTGCATTTTTTAATTTTAATTAAAAACCAACTTAACTTTTGTGTGTGATCCTTGTAAGCTTTAAAATTAAACACGTTTTTTGAAAAAAAAATCACACCTTTTCTGTATGCGCAGTACCTGGTGTATCCAGGTAGATCAGACAATCAGTTAATTACCTAGAGTCAGAATTATACACATTTGTAATGACGTCATTTTTGTATTGTTTAGTATATTCCAAAAAGCAGAGACAACAAACTTTGAAAAAAGTGGTGTCCGATGATTATTCATTTTTATATTTTTGGTTATGTCTAATATCCGTCACTAGCGATGGGCATATTCGGATGATTTTAATATTCGAATATTCGTATTCCGGAAGATCTATATTCGGAAATATCATTCGACATATGAAACATTGACCGATCAACGTCAGTCGGTATTCGATATATTGCGCCGACCGCCAACCGTCGACTTACCCCGGTCGAAAGGTTTGCTTTCGAAGTAACGAATTATTCCGGATAAATCAGATGTCGGAAGATGAAAAATGAATTATTTTGTTTCGGCTTTTTAATTTCAGTCTACTAATATTGGGTTGATGTTGTGTTCGCATACGTATTCTTGTACATTTTAAATTTGTTTTGCTGTTATTGGTGGTGCAGCGGAAGTTTTGTTTTCGTTTTAATTCGTAATTATTGGTGTGGTGTATAGAATAGTATACAGTGGTTGCCAAAAAGTCGACATTTTGTGCTATTCTTGATATGAATGAACCGCGAATTTAATGAACTATCATCCGATAAGTAGCGGTAATATACCCTAGCTGATTAGAATACGAATATTCGAGTATCCGAAAGAAATATTCGAAACATTTCTATATTCGAATATCGTTCGGAAGATCATTCGGAAGGTTCCATCACTATCCGTCACTGTCAAAAAAAAACATTGGTGTGTCAACTTGATGTCGAAAGTTATTTCGAAAAGTTCTTAATAATGCTGAGAAAAAGATAAAATAGGTATATTAAACAATCGCAGCTAATGATTTTAAATACCTTGGCTATTTTTTAACTGAAAAAGAAACACATCCGAAACGGAATCGCATTTTAAATTGAAAATGTAATACAGCGAGCCGCAGATGCAACAAAGTTGAGCCCAACAACCATAGCAAATATAAAGAAGAATGGGGTAAAATCATCCAGTATGTCTTATACACAAAAGACCGCAAAAACCAAAATTTCAGCATATTTGAAAAATATAATTCGGGACACAATTTATTCTATATACACCAGAAAAGAATATGTAACATTGGCAACAATAAGATAAAAATTCAGGAACGAAATTGAATATTTTGAGTTACCATCGACTTCTTAAGTAGATGGATTAAAAGTATAGGCTTCAAGTGGAAAAAATTAAATAATACAAAAAATTTGATGCACTTGCCAGATACTGTTCATTAATTTTCTTAAGGAGAATAAATCAAAAATAGAAATTTAGGCCCGAAAGGTTTTACTCACGTTTTCATTGACAAGACGTGGATCTATAGCAGGGGATCATTTTGCAGTAGTTTGTTCCTTTTCTAGTTGAAAAAAGCCAATATATTTAAAATTATAGGCTGCGTTTTTTATTATTCATGAATAATCATAATAATTGTTATTAAGTCAGTCTATATAACTATAACATTTAAAATAAAATGATTTATACAATCTTACCTTGGCAGTAAAGCAACAACACACGATAACAACGTGACTAACCAATACTGATATCTTTGCATTGATATTTGTATTGTCCAATAGGTACTTGGTAGTCCAAAACAATTGACACAAAAGGAGTCGTAAATTAATGAATATAAATAAAACGCACCAATTGAGCAAACCATTGAAGCTACGTGGATAATTGTCTAAAAATAAAAAAAAAAACATTTTGTAAATGTTTTGTACATCACAAATTTATTTATTTACTTTTTCCATGTAATTCCCATTGTCTCTCCTATTTTTTTTTTAAATATTTTTGCAATTTAATCTTATTACAAAATGAGCTCCTTTAGAAAAAGTTCTTTTTAAATCCTACAGATAACTTACCCAAGCTCTAGTTTCTATAGAAACATGCAACAACATCACAAACATACAAGCTGTTGTTAAAACAGTTCCAAATTCGAATATGTCAACATCGCTTCCGATGTATGCGCCTGTACAAATCCAAAATATGACGCTGCTTTGATACAAAGAATCCGCCATTGTTAACCAAAATGAATACGATCTATACACCTTTCCTAAACGCCCTCTTTTATATAGATACGGATTATTTCGTAAGAGCTTGTATGGGGCATCCTGATCGTAAACACCTAAAAATATAAATTTCTCTTGTGACAACTATAATTCATACTATTTTTTGGCCTTTTTACTTAACTACTATATTACCTTAAGAAGAAAGGTTAAATTAGGAAAATTTTACGATTTTCTATTTCTTCCAAAAATTTGCAAACGGGACACACTATATACCGAGTGACAACGAAATCACTACCCAGCCCTTTATTTTCTTGAATGAAAACATATGGCTTTCAAATTTTGAGATGATATATCATATCATGATATGCCGATTTTAAATATTACAACATGTGTCTATCACTTCCGATTTAACCGGAAACGACATCAAATTTGATTTTTTTAATGGAACACGCTGTATATTTTTCGGAATTTGGATTCTACGGATCATTTCTGATATAAAATCTAAATTATATTCTATACCTATCTCTGCTTGTTTTTGATAAAATGGCGATTAAAGATGTCCAAACTACCGCACATTATGCAGTTTTATGGGAAAACAAATGAATGTTATAAAACTTTATTATGTTTAATTTAATTCTTCCTGAAGACTCTATCTGTGAAGGTCATAATAAAACTACTTCCGGCTTTACCGGAAGTGCTGCGAAAATTGACTTTTTTAATAATGTTACTTCAAAAATGTTAATGCAACACCCTGTATATTTTAAAAATTTGGATTCTACGGGTCATTCCTGATATAAAATCTGTATTATATCCTATACCTATATTTGTTAGTTTTTGAGAAAATGGCGATTGAATATGTAGAAACGACCGCACATTATGCAGTTATAGGGGCAAACAATTTTCTCAAAAACTAACAAAGATAGGTATAGGATATAATATAGATTTTAAATTAGGAATAAGCCGTAAAATTCAAATTTTAAAAAATATATAGGGTGTTGCGTTTAAATTTTTGAAGTAACATTATTAGAAAAGTCAATTTTCGCAGCACTTCCAGTAAAGCCGAAAGTAGTTTTATTATGACCTCCACAGATAGGGTCTTAAGAAATAATTAAATTAAACATAATATATTTTTATAACATTTATTTGTTTTCCCATAAAACTGCATAATATGCGGTCGTTTGGACATCTTCAATCGCCCTTTTCTTAAAAACAAGCAGAGATAGGTATAGGATATAATTTAGATTTTATATCAGAAATGATCCGTAGAATCCAAATTCCGAAAAATATACAGCGTGTTCCATTAAAAAAATCAAATTTGATGTCGTTTCCGGTTAAACCGAAAGTGATAGACACATGTTGTAATATTTAAAATCGGCATCTCATGATATGATATATCATCTCAAAATTTGAAAGCCATATGTTTTCATTCAAGAAAATAAAGGGCTGGGTAGTAATTTCGTTGTCACCCGGTATTTAAGACATTTTTCATTCTGTAATGTGATATAGAATCGAGGTTTTTATGATAATTATTTTGTGTTTTACACATTCAATGCTTTTTACTAAAATTTTTAAAATAAAAATACAAAAAATAGTCGATAATTTTAATCAGAGAAATTGAAAAAATTGTGCGAGTATCGACGCAGAACATTATATTATAGCCTTGATTCAATCAAACAAGAAAAATTACAAAAATTAAATTCGTTCTCAAAATTTTAATTTACTGTCAGATAGATAATCTAAAAACATCAGTAATTAAAATCATAAGGCAAATTTAATAATCTTAGAAAAAGAAAATATTTTAAATTATTTAAGATTTACAGCTAATACCCGATTATCCATGAATCTGTATCCCTATTAAAACTAACATATCGAAACACTGATGTCTTTTTTTAAACACAAAGCTAATGTACCCCCTCTGGTTCTTTTTTGTAGCCACTTTTTTGTTTATTGTGATCTTTTGCATTTTTTTCATAAATCTGTCACTAAAAAACAACCAACAGTTGCAACAACCGAAAGTAAGAAGTTCCTTTTATTTATACTTGCCATAATTTAAAAAACACAAAACTTATAGACCCTGTAGGTATTCAAACTGTCTAACAATTTAATATTAACGTAGAGATTTTAAGAAAGTGACGGATTTAGGTAAATATTAAAAAAATATATTAAAAACGTATGTTTTTAGCGATGTCCCAATTAAAAAATTCAGAATTAATTAAAAATTTCAGAATTCTGATGCTAACGCCTTTTTAGTTTTCAATTTTTTAAATGTGCAGTAAAAGCTTATTTTCCTACTTTAACCCTTTTTTTAAATCCAAAGTTAATATTAATCATAAAAAAAAAGAAAATAAACAAGAAAAAAAGATTTTTTTTAAAAGGAGAAGATTTAACTTACCAATAGCAATTGGAGGAAGAGATGTGAAGAGCAGATTGTACAGCATAAGATACATCTGGTCAATCATAACGGATCCAGAAAAACCGCAGTAGAATTGATACCAAAATATAAGGAAGACGAATGTCTAAAAAAATTAAAAATAAATTAAATTGATTACAGATGTTTATTGGACACAGCTGTATTTATTAAAAAGATTTAAAATTCAAACTAGGTTCCCGAAAATTAGGCAAGATACGAAAAAAATTCAAGAAACACAGTACAAAGTTGTACTTTCATTTTTTGCTTAATCCAAAAAAATATAAAAATTGCACCAAAGTTAGTGGCATACATTTTTTTTCAGAAATATATGTTCAGGTTTCGCTCGAAACGCCACGAATCGAATAAATTAAGTCAAATTAGGGCTAAATTAACCTCTTAATACTGTTTCGTAACCACCCATATAAAAACACGGATTCTCGTTTGACACCTTTTTATAAGCAATCAGGTTCACAAACGTTTCTATGGTAACAACAATGCAACGTAACTATGCCAATGGTTTAGCTGTCTGTCAATTACTAAACGCTTCGAAAGTCGATTATACATTGGCACTTGTACACTTTTCTTTCGCCTTTTATAGTAATGTGAAAAAAAGTGGAAAAGTCTGGAATTAGCTGGAAGAATTTTTTTAGTACAGGATGTAAAAGTGCAAAATGGATGACTCCAGGACACTTTACAATGGACGGCGGAAAAACAAAGGAAATTTATTTTAATTAATTATCAACCTAAATTAAATAATTCTAATTTTCTACATTTCTATCAACCCAACAAATATTCTTAAGGTCCGTAACAATACTATAAATCACACAGCCAAATAACAAAAAATTGGGTAAGGATATTTAAAATATTTACGATTTTTAAATGTCTAAAACACTTACAGCATTTTTATAGAAAAAGTATAAAACCATTCTGGATAACCTATCATAGCTCCAATGTCCATGAACTAACAGAAACCTTTCCAAATATTTAAAGCGAGAAAGTGCAAAATCCGCTGCCATAACTGCTTGCATTCCTTCCTGTCCAGATATACCTAAAAATAAAAATCGTTTGGAAAGCATTATTAAGAATTTTAGATAATATTCCAGCCATATTGAAGCACATAAAATAAACTTTTAGAGATTTTAGGCCACTTACTAGAGATATAGAACGCTTAGAGCCGTCACACTTTATTGATTTTTACGCTCCCTGTACAATTAAGTTTAACCAATTTAAAGCCCCTTCATTCCGAAAAATGCCAACTAAAATGTTTTCCTTGTATTTTAAACTATGGGCAAGTTCTTTATTCCATCGATAAAAAGTACGCTGAATTTATGCGCTGAACGTCAAATGACGTCATGAGAAGTTCTGATGGAACAAATTAAAACGAAATGTTTAAAAAAGCTCGTAGTTTGTTCTGCAACTGTTAATGGTCAGCTGATTGTTGTGTTTTCTCTTTCGTATTTATTTATTTTTTTGCTCAATTATTTTATAAAAACGATTTAATGGAATCCATCGGACTCTCCAGCGGTAGTTTAAAAACGGTTTGATGAATTAGCGCTTAATGCGCTGGATCCAGCGATGCAATTAAAAACTTGCCCTATTTTAACAATACTTCCTTTCAAAAAGCTTTTATCTACTGTTTTGAGTTTTCTAAAAATATCGTAAGAAAGTAGTATAACAGTTATTTGATATGCGTTCTGGACTCTTTTCAAGCAAAAATGATGTGTGGCCAAACAGTGTTGCCAAACGTAACATTAGAAAGGTATTCGTCCCATTTTTTTTAATTAAAAGATAATATAAATTATTTTTTTATTTTTTTTGTTTATACGGAAATTAATTTGTTTGCAAATTAAAAAAGTAAAATTTTTAAAGAAAAAAGTTTAAATAATAATTGGAAGATTGAGTCGATGACAAAAGGATGAACATACTGTATTTCAAAAGATTATTTAGTGGACTAGAGCTTCATAACAAAGCTGGTTCCTTTTAAGCAATTTTGCACTAAACTGTATGATGTACAATGCATAATATTATAGTATATTAAAGTATAAGTAGATATTAAGGTCTTTAAAACAGAGCAAGTGCTTTAAAAACCAGTTATCCACGAATACTTTACCCTCCTTTTTTGTGATTGAATTATTTGTTATAGTAATATTTTATTTGACGTTAAAGAGTACTCATGTCAGATGAATAATTTTTTTCTTTAAATTGCCCGACATCTGCCAAAATTCAAGGTTAAAGGTTGGCAATGTCATCTTAGACTTTACATTTCTCTTGTTGTTGATTGATGTACCATGGTAACCTTTAAAACAAGCGCGTATTTGAAAGTTGGATTTAAACACAGTCAAGCGTACTTTAATTAAGAAAAATAGGGCATCAATTAAAAAAATGTATATAGTAACCCTAGTACCCCTATAAAGAACAACTGCACCATCTCGTGACATATTTTAGAACTGAATTTTACATTAAATCCATGCCCGTTTTTAAAGAATTGCGATTTCACTTCTTTCTCTAGTCCTGCATAGTACCGCCATATTAAGTGTGAAGTTAAATTATAAAATAAAATGACATTGACATATAATCACATAGACTTAAAGAATTACAACTAGTGTATTTATTTTAGGCCTGGTACTTTCATTACCGGATAACTTTATTTTTCGAATAATTACCATAATAACAATTGTTGTGACAATTGTAACCATGGAAATTATCTGGACAATAAAGTTATTCGTTATTGAAAGTACCAGGCCTTAACCTATAAAACCATTTCTAAACAATTTTGCAGAATGACTCCAATATAAAAGAAACACGTATGGTGTCGTTGTGGGTTGTTCTACAGAATAAAAGAAATATGACAACAAAAAAAAACTAAACTTGTTCAAAATAAGCAGTTTAAAGATTCTCAATTAAAGAACACTTCTTACCTATTCCTACATCCGCAGTCTGAATCATAGAAACGTCATTTGCACCATCGCCAATGGCCAATGTCCTCATTTTCAACTCTTCCTTGACAACCCTAACAATATACGCTTTTTGAAGAGGTGTGGCCCTACAGCACAGCACCGAATTGCAATAAGTCGTCAATTTCAAAAACGGTTTCGTTAAATTGGATCTTCTATCTAAGATATAGGTTAGAGTTTTTCCGTCAACTACTAGTGCGCGACCTAAGCGATTTGGAGTGGAACGTGTATATGGAGATCGAGTTGAGCTACTAGATGAAGGTATTGGATTGATTTCAGAAACATCAGTACCTAAAAAAATATAAAATACTATTAAATAAAAATACAAAGAAATTTGGAACGTTGGAAAATTGGCAGTTTTTTATCATTTCCTAAACGAAGTAATATACTACATTTGCGACCATGATATGTTTTTATTAGTCATTTGGATAGTATGTCCTTCTAGTACCTAACAGACAAAAAAGATTGTAATGGATGAATTTTCTAAACAACAGATTATAAGGAATTTTGTCGTTCGACTGTTAATTTTTTAGTAATGCCAGCCACACACAATTTGGTAATCCTCAGGGGAAAAATTGCGCAAGCCTAGCCAGCGGCAGCACTCTTTTGAGAACAAAGCCCAAGCAGCGATTTTAGTCGTTGCTACCACGCGGCGACTATTGTAGGGAACTCTAAAGTTGTGGTTACTAGTGATGGGTACGTTGTTGCTACGGGCTGCACGTATTTTAACCGTCAGAAAAAGCCATAAACTGTTTTAACACCAAGAAGTACTTGAACTATTTGCACGAACTAATAATGCGACTGCGACAACGGGTAGATATTGTCTCTCTTTAAAAGTGACCCTTATTTTAAAGTGATTTTTTAAGTAATTGAACTTTGTGGTTATTTTAAGACAAAGTGGGAAGTAAAAATTACTGTAAAGTAGTTTTCGTGAGTAGCGAGGGACTTAATTTTATCTTAAATATTACTACATACTTCCACAGCTTTGAAGGAATTTTAAAAGTAAAACGACTTATTCGTAGTTACTTTTAACGCTACATAAAGTAATAAAAAACTTTAAAGTGATATACCGGTAACAGGGCAAAGTTACTGGGACTATCGAATATTACTTTAAAGTCTTTGCTACTTTAAAGTTATTTTACATAGTAACAGTCTTGTACCAAAAACTTCAAAAGCTACCTAGAAGTACTAAAACTATTAGGTTCCAAATTGTAGTAATAATAACTACAAAATTACCAAAAAAGTCTAAATAAGAGTAGGAAAAACTTGAAAGTCACTTTTTTAGTGATAATTTCGTAACAACAACTTATTTGAAGTTCCGATCTCGGTTTCCGCTATTTTGATGCTGCTTGGGAGGCGTTCTCAAGCACACACAGTCCGAAAACTCTTAGGGCTAGGGCATGCGCAGTTTTTTCTCAGGGGATTTCCGGAGCGTATGTGGCTGGCATAATTGGGGAAAAACACCCTTTTTTAAATTCAATTTTTAAGCATACTAAAACGGGGCCAATATTGGTATTGTGCAGGGTTAACGAAAGCCTATCACAGTTGGAAATTTAAATTTCCCGATCTTTTGTCTTGATGCCTTTTACTGACTTACCGTTATTTTCAGATTCCCTTATTTGCCTCTCGATATCTGCTAAATAACAGTGTATTGTACTCTCGGCGCTTTCTTTCGAACGCGCCATTATTTTAAGTAGCTCCATCTGGGGTGAAAACAGTTTAGCAGAGTAGGCTATATTGATTGCAGTCTCCGGTTTGTCTCCGGTTAGCACCCATACCACTATTCCGGCTGATATCAAGGCGGATAGTGTTTCCGGAACGCCCTCCTGTAGCCTGTCTTCAATACCTAAAATTTGCAGGTGAAATAAAATGATAATCTGGACATTTTCGATTAAGGAACAAAAGCAAAGAAGAGTAACAAGCTCTTTTGGCAAAAAATTTGTCAAAATTGACGGTAAGGCTTTTCGCGAAGTTAAAAATTAATGGTGCGTTATAAAACTTAAAAAGCTTGTATTCGTTTAGTCGGATCTAAGTAGACTAGCCGAGATTAACAATCATGTTTTATTCATTTGATGCGATATATTAATCATCTTTAATCCATTTTAATAAAATAATTTAAAAACCTAATAAATTATAAAACTTTGTTCAGGAAAATAAAACCAACTAAATATAGTACAGGTGATGAGGATTTGGCTAGGAATTTTTTTGCCCTTTATGGATTTCCTAAAATTTTCACAGAAGATAGGGAATAGTCCAAGATAAAGTTTATATCATGCCAAAATGCTTTTTTTGGGTTGAATTTTTTTTAGACATTTTAACAAGAAACCAAAAAAGGTAATTTTAAGAAAAAAAATATATTATACTTTTTTTCGATTTTCGCCATTGAATTAAAAGTTTTTCGAAAAAAAAATTGGGACGTTTTTAATGGGTTTTTCAGAATAACTCTAAAATATGCATTTTTCAAAAACTGTGGAGAGAAAAATTTTTAAGCTTATAAAAACTAAAAAAAATTTATTTTATAATTTTTTACAACCAATACGGACAGAGCTACGGCTTGTTAATGGTTAGCTTTTGTTCGTCAAATGCGAAATTTGAAAGATTCAAAGTCAAATAGCGGGAAAAGTTTGCATTTTTTAAGGAAATTATATAAGGTCTTTTTTAACGTATATAATTAGACCTTTCTTTTTAAAAAAAAAAAAAGAGTTTCTAGCATGAAAATTGAGCAAGTTATGGTTAAAATAAGGTCCGTCCCTACTTTTTTCTACGAAAGATTATTAAAAACAACCCCCTAATTACCCTCCTAATTAAAATGGATCTGCCCCTACTGCGATTCTTTTTATATATGTATTATTAATACATCCCAGAAGTTTAACCAAATTAAAATGCTTAATTTTGGAAAAATTGGAGCTTAAAGTGAAAAACGATTTTCCGCAATTTCGTAAAAATAGCTATTTTCTTCAAAATAACTTCAACAATACTGGAGATACGAAAAAAATGCTGGTGTACCGAATTGTAGCTTTTTTGATGGCAAAGACTTTTTATTACATAGATTTTTCTGAACAATAAATATTTGGCCAGATATGGCCGTTTAAAGCCCCTATTTACGAGCGAGCACCACCTTATTCTAGCCCTTTAAACTCATCTCATTTTAAAACTAAGGAATTTAAAAGGGTTTAATTCACATAGCCTGGTAGCTCTTAAAAAAATCTACAAAATTATTTTTGAAAAAACTTTCTATCATTAAAACTAAAGGAGCTATGTTTAAAAAACCAATCAATTTTTTTCAGAAAAATTAGAAAAGCCCACTTTGGAGCATAATATTTTATACAGCCGGTATACTTTATACTTTTACCGGTATAATTTTTGTCTGTAATTCTACTTTTTTTTCCTATTTATATCTATTAAATTGGTTTATAAGAATTGCAATGTTGTGGTTAGGGGTGGTTTTTAACGATTGAAAATTTGCAAAAAATGAAATTTGTAATTTTTCAGGCAGTAATATTTTTAATAAATATGATCTGTCAAGCTATTAATTTTTTGGGCATAAATCTGTTTTTTTATTAAGCTATAATAAGGGTTGATTTATAAGGGTCAAAAGGTAGCAAAATAAAATTGGTACATAATATTTTAAGCAACAGCATTCTAAAATTAAATCACTATGATAAATTAATTATTTGTTTAGGGAAAATATTCTTTTTCTACTTTAAGCTCTAACAAGGGTTGATTTTTAAGGGTTGATATATTTTAAAATTGTATTCCACAGCATAAAACAATCGTAAATCAACTAATCCAAACTAACTTTTACACATCCTAAGGTTTAAAATGTTATTTTATAAGTTTTGAGAATTAGGGGTAGTTTTCACCCTTAAAAAACAAACAGCGCACATCAACTCATGAAATAGAATTTGAAGTGAGGGTTAAAGCGCCTAATTTCAAATTTTTATGAATAATCAGCAACAAAAAATTGCATTTTGCTTTTTTGCTTAATTTCGTTATCATCAAATCGTTTAATTTGTAAAAAAATTTTTTTAAATCTCATAGGGTGGTTATTTAAATCGATTTTAAAAAAAAAACATTTTTTTGTAATTTGTTATTAAGGTAATTTTAAGGGTTGAAACGTTAGAAATGTGTTAGATAATCACTACATAAAAATTTATTCATATTAGCATTTTAATTTACATAAGGTCTATTTCTATGGTCTTATTTCTACACCCTGTATCCAATAGGTTGTCAGCCTGTGCGGGAACATAATTAACAATACTAAATAAACATGTTTTACAGGAGAAACTCCATAGTACTGATGACGATGATTTTTCGGCTCTAGCTCTTAGACTATTATGTTTTTTTCAATCCAAAGTGTCCAGAGTATAGTATTAGGACGTTTGTAAATGAGTACTTTTTTACTACACACGGCGCCTTACTTAATTTATAAATTTTCATTGTCAAGAAAAACTAATAAAGTTTTCTTACCTGTAGCTCCCAAAAGTGTCATGTTACATTCGATACTTGAATAACTATCTCTAATCCTTTTTTCTACGTTATCGGTAGCCAATTCGGTCTCTTGATGCTTCCTGTACCAATCGTTATATTCCTGCTGACTTAGTACCCGTTTGGCCATTACCAACACCCTTAGGCCCTCTCTCGCGTAACTATTCAGGTGTTGCTGAGTCCTATTTAAAATAAGCGTCTGTTCCGAGTCGTCCTCGGCAGGAATCAAATGGGGTATCATCGCACTATCTGCTCCTTTACAGGATAAAATAATTTCGTTGGTTAATGGATGTCGAAATATTACAGACATTCTTTTCCTTACGGAATCAAAAGGCAAGATGTTCAGAATTTTAAAAACAAGCTTTCCTTTATTTGGTACCTCGACCGTTACTTCAGTCGGGGTACGTTTCAATAATTTACAGTTGTAAATATACGCAGCATCGACAAGTGCCAGCTCGTCTGGGCTTTCCGCTTCGTAAATCGGCTTCAAATCACTAGGCGATGGAGTACAGGCTTGATTTAACTTTACCTTTTCTTCATCTGTCAGATTGGTATTGCTATTATTTCTCCTACCCAAAAATCCTATACTGGGAATATTTAGTAATTTTGGTCTTAAACCCTTTGAACTGCCTTGACTCTGTAGAGAGTCTGGAGAATTATCTACTGAATCTATAGGGCTTAGCGTAGGTATGTGAGATCTATGGTTATCTATGGTATAGGTATTAAGAGGTGGCGATGGAGTAACTGACCGAGATTCTTCTAAACGGGTATATCTGTCATTTACAGATAGAGGTTTCGGACCGATGGCGTCAACTGTAATAGCATTTTCGTCGTTATCAGACAATATATTTGGAATTGCTTCAATAATTCCTGTAAAGAAACGAAGAAAATATTCGTTTACTATAGTCTCTTTCTATAAATTGAATAAACTACAATGATATACAGACAGGGGCACCCAACTAGGTATATAGCAATGGACCGGACGAATTTGCGATTACCCTCTAACAATTTTATTATCAGAGTTTTTTTGAATCAAAACAATAATAAAATTATTGTTTCGATTCTAAGGGAAAAAAACATGTTATTCTAAAAAATCCCAACTAAAAACTAAAAAAATAATTCTACATAAAAATATTAAGTAAAAACAAAAAGAAATCTAAATAAATTAATTAATGAAGCAAGCATTCAAACAATCCACCGCCTTCCGCTAAACAATGTCCTAAGCAATCATAGAAACTTCTTCGAACATTATTTAACATCACAGGGGTAATTGTTTGAAAAACATTGCGAATTTTTACACGCAATTCATCAAGATTCATAGCGCGATCATCCCGAAAACCATAAATTTTGGATTTTGCATAACCCCAAAGAAAATAATCGTTGGGAGCCAGATCAGGAGAGCGAGCGGGCCACGGTATTGTTGTAGCTCTCAATCCAGCAATAAGAGGGTTTGGAAAAGTATTATTTAAATAATCCAAAACCAAACGTGTATTATGTGCTGGACAGCCATCTTGTTGAAACCACACTTCATTAAATCGAGGACCTGCCAATCGTCTAATTTCTGGAACTATTTGCTGTTGCAAAAGATCCAAATATTTTTGACCAGTTAAGTTACCATCAATAAAGTATGGCCCAATAACATGTTCCCCATAAATACCGCTCCAGACATTTACCTTTTCAGGACGCTGAGTTCTAAGTTCAAAATACCTATGTAAATTTTCCTGAGACCAATAACGGGTGTAAGTGGGATTATGCCTACCATGGAGTGAAAATGTGGACACATCAGTAAAGACAATGTTTCGAATAAAATCTTCATTTTCATTTGCCTTATTCATCATGTTTTCACAAAACTCCATTCTCCTGATATTGTCCTCAGGATAAATTTCTAGGGTTTTTTAAACTTTGTATTAACGATACTTTTTTTTTTTTAATATTCTCCTCACCATTCTTGTACTTAAATCAACCTCATCCGCAAGCGCACGTGTTGACAAAGTTGGATTTTCATTAATTAATGCAAACAAATTAATTTCTTTCGCTTCCCGTTCCTCATTAACTTCTTGGACGTTTTGTATTTTATGGTTTCTGAGAGAAACGCACCAGTATTTTTGGAAATTATTTATAATTCTTGAAATAGTAGTAATTGCAGGGTGTGGCCTATTAGGATAATTCTCAGCAAATATATTTTTACCCGCTGTAAAGAATTACCCCATAATACCACTGAACCATTTTAACCTTTTCCTTAATTTGATAAATATCCATTTTCCGTTTTAAATGTTAAGGATTTTTTAAAAGCACACGTGTTCTTACCTTAAATTCGCCAGGCGAAATAATTTTTATACATTTATAATTCCCAACAAACTGAAAATTGTGTTACTTTGTTGTTTCTTACTGAACAAAAAAGAATGCATACACAAATAGCGGACGATTGCAAATTCGTCCGGTCTATTGCTATATACATAGTAGGGTGCCCCTGTCAGTATTATAAATTTAATTTAGAATTGAGTAAATATAGTAATAAAAAGTGTAACAAAAACTATCACTACAGTTTAAAATTGACACATTTTGTGTTTACGTTTTTTTATATTTGTTTTTTTTTTCGACAAATCAGGTGAGACTTTTTAATACAGTAGTTTTTTATTAAATTTTATAAATATTTTTGTTACTTCAAAAAAAACCTAATGAAAAATGTGATACGCGTAGTTAATCCTTTCAGGAGAATTTATATGATTTTATTAGTTTTCCAAAGCCTTGTTTTGAATATCGCTGAAAACTCAATTAAAATAAGTAAGAAGAGCACTTAAAAATTTGTTCCAAATTTGCTAAATGTGATTTGTTGGTGAAGCAATGTGAACCTGGTGATGGTCGATCCACGGAATTGATAATGTTAATATTTACAAGTATATTTGTTTCTTTCATTTTGAAGAACAATATGTTCCAACAACCGAATATTTAGAACCCATCAGTTGTGTAAAAAAGGAAAACTAGTGATAAGTTATTATATTTAATTAATTATAAATATAATAGCTTGGACCATAACCTCAAATAATACATTTTGTTGTAGGTAAAAGTCATTAGAACCTCACTGGCTAAAAAAATATTATTTGTTCTTTTTTGTTATTACTTTTAATTATTACCATGAAAAGTAGAATACAGTTCTACTTGACATCTAAATTATTATTATCCTAAATTCTTAACTAGTTCGGCTTTATTTTCTCTCTAAGACTTTTTTATCACGTGTTTCCTTCTTGAGGATGACCATGGCACTTTAACCATCGTCGTAACTGAACACAATTGTGGGCTTCTACGGTAGGATGCTCTAATGAAGCACCATCATTTAATTGTACTGATATTAGAGGTGATAATGCTCGTTGCCGTGATATATTTATAAAAAGTGCTCGAAACTTTCGTATTCCCGCCTTTTTAACATGGAGGACAACAAAATCCCCAACTTTAAATTCACCCTGTATAAATTTTGCTAATATAAGTGTTGCCTATAACTGTTGTAAAGTGGGTGCTAAGTACAAAACTAACTAAGTAAAGTCAGCTCAAAGGTAAAACTTACCACTGGCATTCATTATATCATGATGAGGATGATGAGAACATACAACAGTATTACACACAGCTAAAAGTAATAAAAATTCTTGTATTCGGGCACTATGTAACGCTCTGCCACTAAAAATTTGCTCTGATACATTGCCTTCTTGATGTAGGTCGCTCCATAAGTTCCGGTTTACCATAACACTTAAGTTGGTTTGTTTATTACCTAAAAAAAGAAGTGTAATATTCACTTTTGATTTAACCAGAAGACATATTAGAATATTAGATACCTCCACTGACCTTCATATGGACCGGCAAAGGATATCAGATGCGCAGTTCAAAAGTTAGATTTTATGGGCGAAAAAATGTGTCCGTGCGCTGTGGCGGTAGTCATCGCCCTAGGATCTTAAATCATGCACAGAACGGACAGGCAGACCGATTTTATTTACACGTTTGTCGCCGGCCAGTTCTGTACTGGCACTGGCCGCTTGTGTGAGATTTTTTAGTTTTTGGACTGACTTATTTTGTGATTTGTTATAGAATTTCTATATAATTATAGATTCTAAACAAGTTTTACTGTTTTATTGACTTATTTTGTGTTTAGTGGTAGCATTTATACATTCTTTTTGTTCATAAAAAGTTTATAAACTGTTTTTTGGTGATCCGCTAGGAAAGCGAACAATTCTGCAATAGCAGTATAACCTTTTTCTCCCTCCAACGTGCTCATTCGTCGGTGGAAGGAATATATATACCCCGCTCTGCGTGCTGATTGGTCGGCCTCGCCTATTCGCCCTGCCTAACGGCAAGACTGCCTCTAGTAAATATATGCTCACTTTGTATAAATACATTTAAGATGTTTACAATATCTTATTATCGCTATCGAAAAAATAAGTCTAAGCAGAAAAAGAGTTAATGTTATTTGTACCAACATTTGTTTTCCTTCTGTTGTTAAGTTTATTCCAATCTCGCAAAAAACTGTTTATTGTACGGCTATATGTAAGTCCAGTCAAATGGTGGGTGTATTACACGATCACTTTACTGATCCCGAAGCAAAGCAAAACCCTTTAAATATACAGAAAGCGTTTAAACTTAGTCGTTTTTGAACTGACATAAAACCGTGTAAAGTAGACACTCACGCATTTCATCGATTCTAACAGTTTCAAAACCGTTTCACGGCGGTACAAAGACTGGGTCTTGAAACAAACTCTATCTTTTGTTAGCCCCTATTTTTTGCTATTTAAATTTTCTAATATTAATTTTGTTATCTTATTGTTTAGATTACTACCTAACATAATTTATATATGTATAGAAACGCAAAATAAAAAAATTCAGTATCTAAATATAGAAAAAAGAGTTATTTGTACAACCAGTTGGGAAAAGCACTATTTTTCGTAACGAGCAGAGCAAAAGAATGTAAGTTATAAAAAATAGTTTTTCCCAACGCGTTTTACACAATATTTATTAAATTTTTGAATATAATATGATTCTTTTTAATTCAAATTTAAGATATCAAAAACTTTTCAAAACTCATTGACGTTGTCAAATATCTTACTTTTTACCACCAGTTGCGAAAAAATGTACTTTTCCTAACTAGTTATGAAAACTAAGATATTTGACAAGGTCAATGTGTTTTAAAAAGTGTCACTTTAAATGTCAAAAGTAGAAAAAAATATATTTTATGAATATAAATTAATTAATGATTTATAGAAATTTCTAAGTCCGGCACTGGTCCTTTATCTCAAATAACGCATGCTGGATAACCTTATTGTTTGTTTAGTGCGCACTAGCGTAAACTTGCCATAAATGCGATTAGCGATTACCTATCTAAAGTTAGGTTATCTATGGATACCTCCGACACCATTATATGCAGTTTTTAACATAAAGTTAACACTTTAAAAAAATGAACATCTGATAAAAATTCGTGCATAAAAAAACTATTTTTAATGATGTCTAATTCAAGGTAAAATAACATGGTGTCCAATGTAGTCGGTCATGTTAAATAAGTTAAAATCAGAAATATTTTTTGCATCAACCTCTACCAAAATTAAAAAAAAAACAAACAAAATAATATTTCCTACATGTATCTGTCTATATAACAGTTACTGTATGTCTTCAACACTAGAAAAAGTTAATTCTGTCAACTTTATAATAGAAAATAAGTTGCTATAATAATAATAATTATATTAAAAAGTGTAACGTACTATTTTTGGCATCATTTTGTAATTCTGGATGGTTATAATCAACACCTGCAATTGCACATTTCCTAAAGATCATCCTATTTTCAGTAAGTGTCCCAGTTTTGTCGGAAAAAATATATTGTATCTGGCCTAGTTCTTCTGTGATATTAAGTGCTCTGCACTCGATCCTTTTATCCATAAGTGGATCGTATAGGTCGGCATTGTGGTGTATATGGTAAACTTGTAATATTTTGCATAGTTCCAGAGTTACGTATAATGATAAAGGAATCATAATCTAAAAATAATATTTATTGTTTAAATTTACCTCAAGAAAGCAGAAAAAAAATCAGGCCTCAGAGCGATTTTATATTAAATTTTTATTATCGCTTTTAGTCAGTTTTATTATGCTACTAATTTATTTTTTATTTAAAATATGTATTACGTTTGAATATGAACCACTTTTAAAGTTTATACATTTTAGAAAGAGAAATATTTTTAATTCATTTTTCAGAAAAAAATGGCTTTTTATGTCCTAGAATACCTATAAAGATTTAAATTGTTATTAAACACAAGTTATATCACTTACTTGTAAAATAATCACATAGGTCCAAAATGCTATCACTGCTTCAGTTGTCTCATTATTTTCTTTAAAAGGCGGGGGTAAGTCACTATAAGTCGAGAACCATAGTTTACATCCTATAGCCCCAACTATACACAAGAAAACTAAAATTAACACACACCAAATCACATCCTGATTCATTTGTTTTTCTAATGACGATCTTTTGTATCGAGGCCCTCCATTATTTAATAAAGCTTTTGTTTCATGGCCTGAAAAAAATAATTGAATGTAAGAAAAGTAGTGAAAAATTAAGGTAGAACAACATAAAAATCTTGTTTTCTATAGTCCATGGCAAAAAAGAAAACAACGTAATGAATATAAAAATTTCAAAGTCAATTTTATACAAATTCAAGGCAGTAAATAGAATCCAGAGCTGGACGGATCCTTCAAAAAAGGAATCGATTTACGGATCCGAATCCTCGTAAAGGAATCAAATCACTCATCACAAACCGGGGAATCGATTCCTATTTATCGGATTACGAATCCGGATTATCTTTAGTTTTTATACTTACAAATGGTAACCACGATACGAATGATACTACCTATACCTTAAGTCCAAAATTTCTGTCAGTGACTCATTTAATACCGGCCACCCAACCGACGAAGCGGCGATACGATATACTTTTCCGCTCAAATAACAGTGAACCGGCCAAAAGTTTTAGCGCCACGTTGTCATAATTCACGAGAATAAGTTACCACCAAGCGATCGCATTTTAAATAGCACGCCAATATGTATTGAAATCATTGTTATCGAGAAGACAATAAATGTGGCAACATTCATTCCTTAGTTTACAACTTAAACAAATTTGAAAATAAGCGTATCGAGAGGGTTTTCGTGCTGTTTAATGATTTTATTTAGTTATTATTGATTATGGACAGATTTTGTAAGTTCAAATTTTAATTGCTATACAGGGTATTTCTTAAATATTGCAAATTTCTAGTTTTCATAGTATATAGATATTGTTTTGTGCCAATTTTATTATAGTGTATCTTATTTAGTGTATATATTTGTATATAAAGATTAAGTGTTGTTAAGTGCTTTTAATTCAGTAAACTATGAATATTAACCAACCTTCAACTAGTAATCTGCCTACAAAAAAAGTCAGTTTACGTTAAAGGAACAAATAATGGATACAAATGTTTACCATGGGATTCGGGAACGAAATTCTAAACTAACAACTTTGGATTTTGCAGAGATATGTGCAACTTTAACAAAATTTTCTTCGCGTACAGTATTCAGAGTTTTAAAAGGCAAAAAAAATATAAGTAATTCTTTGGATAACTAGAAAATGCGATTTTTTCGCTATTTTTTGCACACTCTAATTTCCGATTGTTAAACATGAATCAGAAGTTGTTTTTTTTGCCGTCTCTTATAGTTTTTCAAAAGAATAATTATTAATTTTTTAAATTACATTTTACGACATAGTCCTTTAAATTCTGTCATTTGCACGAAAACACATATAAAAACTCACTCAAAAAGTACGGGAAAAAACCTTAATTTTCAATAAAAAGTAGGTAAAATGTTTAAGTCCGAATTCAGCTCAAAATTCTAAAAATGTTGACCTGATGACAAGTTGTAATAGTTTTTTTTATGACATCGTTATAAGATATGCGGACCTTGCTTCGCACGGCCCGCAATGGTTGATTAAAATATCCACTAAATATGAACTCGAAAGACCCGAAATCGTTATTGGATTCTACAAGCTGATGATTTCAGGCTTTGGGATATTTTTGGGAAGCAATGCGTAAATATGATTTAATATTGAATTTGCTACATCGGTGGTGAATTGCAAGCCGGTACCTTGATTGTTTCGTTTTGTTTTTACGTCTTTTTTAATTTATGTTAAAACTGAAATTTTATTGTTTTTTCATGTAGCAAAATTAAATTGAAAAAGGTAATATAAAAGTAAAAAATGTAATTTTTTTGGAAAAACTATGAGAAACCGCCAAAAAAACTTCAAATTTGTATTTTATGACCTCAAAATGGGAGGTGTGCAAAATTTAGCAAAAAATTTACATTTTTCATTAATCCGAATAATTACAAAAATAATATAGGCTTGTTACTAATTTAAAGGGTTGATGAAAATATGAGAAAATAACTTTTGCTTGAAAAAAATATTATCATGTTTTGACTAAATTTTATCATTTATTTTCTGAAATGCACACGCCACTGGAATTGATTCCCCTGACGCCGCACAACCCGGGCACTCTAAAGGCGAGCGATGCGTGATTGACAGAAATTTTGGACTTGAAGTTTAATCCAGATGATAAATCAAGCGTCAAAGATTTTAGCACGAAGCCCGGACCACGAAATGTAATTTTAGCCTCATTTTAAAATGCTGTAATTTTTTACCAAATTAGTTTTTTGGTATTCTTTAAATTTGAATATGTTATTCTGAGATCAACATGAAACCACCCTTAACTGAAATATTATTTCGAACTGTATTCCAAAACTTGCGATGCTAGATCTTCATAAGGTATTTAAATGTGATTCTTAAAATAACATCAAGCAACTTATAAATGGGACATCTTATTGTAATTTTACAGGAAGTTTTACAAGTACCATTTAACAATTTCTCTGCTTGCGGAATATAAAAATGTATTCAAATTTAAAGTTCGTTTTTGTAAGACATCCTAAATAGAAATAATAAAATTTTCCATTTAAAAGTCCCTAAGGGTTATCTCAAGGATAACATATAGTGGAGTAAAATTTGGAAGGAATGTCGCTTAGTTATCGAGAAAAAAAACCGGCGTAGAACCAAACCAGACTTAAGCGTAGTTCATAAGCTTGCGAAATGCTTTAAAGTTGATACCTATTCGTTTTTAATAATTAAAAATTCATCTTGATGAAAAGATATGACAACGACAAGGATTTTGTAGAATAACTTATTAATGTTGCACACTCTCGAGCCCCATAAATATACAGAAATAGCCCAAAATCATTTGAATATTTAAAAATAAAAATAATTTAAGGCCAGATATGGTTTAAAAAAAAAAACAAGCTGTATTTTAAATAGATGAAATTTTTAAAAAATTTCATCTGTTCAGAAAAGGGGGGTTCAAAAAAATTTAATTTAATTTAAAAAAATTTAATTTTACTTAATTTTAAAAAAGTTAAATCAACGGTTTCATATTGAGACGTTCATACAAATGACCGAATTTAAGTTTAATTTTAAAAAAAGTTCCAATTTTATCTTTTAGAAAAATTAAATTAAATGATCGGTAATCCCATGCTTGAGAAATCAGCTGGCAATTAATACCAATTTTTTTAATTTTTAAGTATTTCAATATTTCAATTGACAGCACAAATAATAACGCTTGTTGTTTCCTTTTTTTGTTAGTTAGGTTGTGAATTTTTATTTAAATAAAAATAAAATGACATGTTTGTTTTGCGCAGACGCAAATAGACATATTTTATTGGTTAAATTTAATATTTTTAAGTTTCAAAATTTTTTTAAAGGGGAAGAGGGGGGAAAAAAAAAAATTTAAAACCCAAAATTTAAAAAATTAAATTAAATTTTGTTTGAACCCACCTTAAGTAAGATTTATATTGTTTAATTACATTTAATTTTAAGTTTAAATTTTGTTTATTTTTTTTAAACCTCACTAATTCCTCTGAAATGGTATGCATTCTTTACGATTTCTAGCCACTTGGGAGTTTTTTTGGGGTTTTTGAGATTTTGGAGGTATTGACAAGTCAACGGCAAGTTGAAAAATCTAAGGTTTAAGAATCAGTTGCTGATTTGTGATAAAAAAACTAAGAACTGAATCTGAAATTACTATTGTGACGAGGATTTTTTGCATTGGAGCAATGGATGGCCCCTTTTAAAAAATTCAATTCCCGGGGGGGATGCAAAAATTACAGGAAACAAAAAAAGGTTTATTTTTTTTTTCAATATGTAGCTATTTAGCATCTGTGATTTATTTTGTCAGTATGATTGAAAAATTTAAAATGAAACAAAAAAACAAATACAATACAAATACATACTTATAATTATTAGGTTGTTTTTTTTTAAAAAATCAAAACCCTTATTTGGGGTTTTGTGGAATTTTTTTTCTTTTTTTTTGTGGGCTTTGGAACCTGTTAGGGAAACCGCAGTGGTACAACACTCAAAATTTAACGGGGTTTAAATGAACTGCAGTTCAAGCTTCGTTGAACCATTGTTTGCAACCGGGCCTAAAGATCACAACTTATTTTTAAACCTTTTAGATATACTTATAAGGAACCTTGCTACTAGGCAGCAAGCGAAGGACAGAAGAATTAAACCTTTTCCCCTCGCTTCTACGTGCTCAGGCGGGAGAAGGGTATATATCCCACTCGTCGTGCTGATTCGTCAGCCAGTCCTTACCAATTGCACGTTGAAGCGGGGAAAATTTATTTTTATTCATCTTTTCTCTTGCACGATTTTTGGACTGTCTTAACGGTGGGCTGAATCAGTAGGAATATGCTGGGGAAATTTTTTAAATTTTTATTTTATTTTTACTTAAAACAATCTATGTGCTATTAAAAAATATGAGAGAATGACAGGTTGTCATGAAATAAAGGATCGCTTTTCCCTTTAAAATTATGATTTTATCGAAAAAAAAAAACCCAGTTTTCTTTTTTTTAAAAAAATTTTAAAAACAACAAGATCCCCGCTTTATTCCTCGTTCCGTCAATCCCCCAACATAAAAAAATACGAATTTGGTTGGTTTTTATATATATATATATATATATATATATATATATATATATATATATATATATATATATATACAAAAAATATATATATATATATATATATATATATATATATATATATATATATATATATATATATATATATATATATATATATATATATTACATGGCCCCAAGAATTGAACCGTAGTAACTTAATCTTTGAGCAACGCCAAAAAAACGAGTATCTATATCAATGCATGCTCGGGTCTTCAATTTTTGGGAATTCGCAAAATCTTAAATTAAAGTAAATTTTCCCCGCTTCTCACATTTAAATATAACGAATCGCAAAAAAGTGACAAAACCCTTTTGGACAACTGACATATTTTAGAACCAATAAGAATCCGTCAATTTTCCCCCCCCCTAGATTTTAAATATTGCGAATCGCAAAAACTTAAGAATAGAGAGCTCCACAATTGAACATTTGAAATCGACCAATCAGAACAAGTTTCGCAATTCGTAAGTTCCATTTCGCAAGCATATGAACTACGCTTTATAAGGTAATCGTGTACACGAAATCACTTTTTAAGACATTTTTTAGTGGTCGAGAACTTTTTTATTTTGAAAAAACCCTAAAAAAATCGGTTTTCAATGAAACACGTTTTTTAACATCTCCACTGCTATATCTCTAATAATATTTATGATATCAGGTTATTTTTTTAGATTAAAGTAGACACAATAGCGCTTCTAACAACGTCCCACGTAAAGCTGATTCTTTTTTTGTTTAATTTTTAAAATAGTAGGAAACTCAAAATTGTTATTTTCAGTAGCGTAATTTTAGGCAATCGAGAAAAAAGTTTATTATTGAAAATTTATACATACATGCTGCGTACAAATTGTAGCCAATGATTAAAAAAAGTTTTTAAAATATTTTTTTTTCAGGTTCCCTTTATAGTATTGAGTCAGTGTCATATTTTTGCGCGCTCGGCTTAGCTAGCCGGCCGACTGCAATAATCTTACGGTCTGGTGGAAGTGTAGTGATTTAAGTTTTATCAACAGGTTTAAACGCAGATCCAAGGGCTACTTAAGTTGTTTAGGAAACAAATTAAACTATTTAAAACAGGTGGGTAGATTTATATACCCATTAAAAAATATCAATCATTGTTATTAATTACCCACCTACTTAGAAGGTTTATTAGACTTTTTTTTATTGGGTGATGGTAAAGAAAACCACCCACGGAATTTGTTATTTTTTGATTATTCATTCAAGAGTTCATCACTTTTAAAACAACAAAAAATTGCGGATGCTTTAGGCCTTTCAAATAAATTTGAGAAACATAGTACATCTCTGCTTGAATAAGCAATGTTGCCAGATGTTTTGTAATAATTTTTTATTATTGAAAGTTGTTTTTTCTAGAAAAACTAACCAGAGCTAACAAACAACACCTTATAAACTATTACCTAGTTCTGGTTAGTTTCTGGTTAGTTCCGGTTGGGTTTTCCTCGTTAAATTGTAATTTTTTTTCTTATAAATGCGCCGTTCTGGTCGCTCTTGTTTAGTAAAAGCGGCTTTTTATTTTTCTTAATTATATTTGTAACTGGCAAGAACTTCAAATATTTTTGATTTAATGAAAATCCTCCTAATGGTAATGGCCAAGGTTTTTATTATAAATTAATAAATATTTCCGTATGGCAACACTGTAAACGTCTTGAAGCGGCGTATGTATTTATTACATGTAAATCGTAAATAGTTAAAATAAAATTTCAAATAATGACCAATTTTTATAATTTCAATTGCGATTTTCTTGGTGAAAACCACTTCATTCGCATTTTTTTGTTTTACATAATAATATTTAAAGTATATTTTACATTGCAAATTTAAAAATCGTCCAATTTCGTGAGTGATTTTCTTTACCAAACCCAAAAATGTAATATGTAAGTAGTTATTTAGGCGCTTTATTTTTAGCATTCTTTGTAAATTTCATCCATTTCTGCTTCAAAGTCTTTAATAATGATATTGCAGGAACGAGATTTACACTTCTTAGAACATTTTAGGGAAATTCAATTTTGGGTTGACATAAAGCCACTGCACTACGTAGTAATGCAGCAGCTCTTAATAAAGTTTGAATTTTGAACATTTCGTTAGGAAGTAAAAGATCTATCTAAACATCACTACCAATACTTGCAGAAGAGGTAGATATTATCGAATTATTTTCGGATAGGTTCGAGACAGTATTGGGAACCATTTTCCTATTTTTGTGCGATTTTATGGTTCTTTCAGATATGTAGTGGCTGTAACATAATTTGTGATATTTCGCATCAAACGCAAATAAATCTTCATAGCCACTTAATTTGGATATCATATTAATGTCATTTCTATTCCTGCCAGCTTTATTAATTTTTTGATAGGTAGCTTTTCCACTACCTAAAAAGATTCAGTACTATGTAAATAATGTAATAAAATTCGTATTTTGTTTCATTACAAAATATAAACTAATATAATGGTACCAACTATACTATGTAGGTACTTAATAATATTTAAATTACTGGTTTAAACAGATTTTTTATCAAACCCTTCTTTTTTTACTTGTGTTGCAAAAAAGCACATTTTTCTAATATTGAAACTATGGCATTTAGGTTTAATGCCACAATAATTTAAAGGATCGGCGCCACTGTCTGATTGCAAAATATGATAATAATTTTGAGCATTTGTGTAAGATTTACGACAGTCTATATGATATTTTATTTTTATTTCGCCATTTAAAATACTATTTTTTTTTTGACAAAATTTCTTTTGCTAGATTGTCCTGCCTTTTTTCAGCACTTCATAGTAATGATAACAATCCTTGTATTCTAGGTCTTTGTATCACAGATTTGTATCCATCATACACAATTTTCTTACAAATAATGCGCTTCATTGTTTTGGAATTCTTAATACATACAGCACACTCTAAATTTCGACAACCACCACTGCTAATGTATTATTACGCACGCTATCCGCATGCGAGGTCTATTCATTGGGTCCCGATGATACTTTTTTACGTCTGAAAAAAAACTTTTGTTATTAATTGGCTATATTTTCTTCGCTGCATGTATAAAAATATTTTCAAAAATAAAAAAGTTTATCGATTGGTGAAAATTTCAATACAAAAAATATATATTTTTAGTTTATGTGAATTTTAAAGGAATGAAAGTGCGAATTGCGCCCAAACGGTTTATAAGGTTAAAAGCGCTACAGTGTAAGCTTTAATTTGACACAAGAAAATTTTTGTTATCTTTGATAGTTTGAAAGTTATGGCGATGGAAACAAAAAAAACATTTTTTTATAATGAAAAAAAAACACTTTTTATTAATTTAAAAAGTTCGAGACCACAAAAAAATGTCGTAAAATACGATTTCATGTGCCCGGTGACATACTCAAAGGAACCTAATAGGTCTGACCTGGTTCTACGCCAGAAAAAAAAAACGACACGATAGACTTACGGAATCGCTCCGCTAATATTAAGAAATTATAAAGACCGAGCAATCAAAACTTTTAAGATTTTATTTAAATGTTGTTGCTCTGGACCTAAAAAACAACATATTTTGGTTAAAAATCACATGTTAGGTGTGTTTCCTTATTTAAAAATATTATTAGACAGATGTTTTTAATTTTTTCATCTTTATTTTCGAAAATCAATGTGATGCTGATTAAGAATCTTACCAAAATTTGGAAATTTAAAAAGGCGGATTTTGGCTCAAATTCGGGATACAAGGGTTTTTGAGGGTGCTACGTCAAAATTTAAAAATTTGAAATGGCTTATTCAAATTGGCGGATTTTGGCATTTATAAACCGATTTGTCTTAAATAAGAAATATCAGAAATCGCTTTCTTTTGGAATCGGTTTTTTCAAAAAAGAAATCGATTCCGGATCATTTCAAAATTATATAACGAATTCGGATCATGGATCTTATTTTTAAAAGGTAACCGATTCCAGCCTTCAGATTCCTAAAAAGAGGTATTTGCTATTGAGATGTGTGCTAGATCGCTGGTTGATCAGCACTGCACACGTAAGACAATAAAACCGTCTGGAATTGCAAAGATGCGCTGACCAAACTGGGTCAGAAAAATAAGGTTACACTACTGTGGATACCTGGACACACCGACCTAGAGGGTAATGAATCCGCAGACTTCCTTGCCAAAAGGGGGGCGGAGACAAAATTCACAGGGCCGGAACCGGTCATCGGTATATCTTATGGAACGGCCAAGCAGTTCATATCAGCTTGGACACAAAGAAAAAATCTTCAGTACTGGCATGGACTTCCTGGTCTCAGACACTCGAAGGCCTTCATAAGCCCACCGAACCAACAATGTACTGTCAAACTACTGGAGCAATCAAGGGTACACCTTAAAACTCTAGTGGGACTGTACACGGGACACTGCAGATTAAAATACCACATGCACAAGATCGGCCTAGCAGAAGACGCCGAATGCCGCATGTGCATGGAGGGGATGAATCGGCAGAACACATACTGTGTTCGTGTCCAGCAATGGCACGACTAAGATTCGCAATCCTTGGCAATGACACCTTGTTGCCGGGGGAGGTGAAAGATCTCTCACCCAACAGGATCATCAGATTTATTAGGAGTCTGGACATGGTGGGAGAAATATAAAAAGGTGTGAGCCACAATAGACCGATCGGTCGCGGTGGAAGGGTGTTATACCCACTCACTTTAAACCTACCTACCTACCTACCTACCTCCCTAAAAAGAAATCAATTCCTGGACTTGATTCCAAAAAGATTTGATTTCTACCCAGCTTTGATAAACGCAAATATTTATGTGAGAAGAAACATATATTTTGACAATATTTTTTTGGAAAAAATACAATACAAATAGATCGATTAAAACATCAAATCAGATTCGTGTATCTTCATGAAACTTAAAGGTACCAAATTTGTCCCAAGTTCGTTTTCCCAACCGCTGTGTTCACACATCGTCGTTGTGGTTGGGCCCAGTAGGATCTTTTGGAACATGCGCTAGAGTTGCTGGTTATCGGCAACTCTCTTGGCTAGCCTGTGGAACGGGATCCGAAGCTAAGATGAACACAAGGCTTTAACTCAAGGTGTTAGCATACCGTGCTGATAAGTGAATGACATCCTGTGCCTTAAACAGGTGTCCCCAACGGTGCCTCTGAGATACAGGGCGACCTCTCAGAGTATCTAGCCTTACTGCGGTAATGCGGGGCTCTGCCGTGGTGGACTATTACTTCCCTAGCTCCAAACATAGGAAAAAAGTGACAAAGGTGCGCTGACCGAAACGGATAAATGCGTTTTGAGAGGTGTCACTCAAGGTCACAAGCAGACAAAGGTGCGCCGACCGAAACGGGTGAATCCGTTTCGTAAGGTGCCCTGAGTCACCGGCGCGTGGTTCACGGGGAAGGACTAATCCATCCCGAACAAACAGGTGCTTAGGAGGGGTTGCCTGAATCCAAACAGAAGGCGGACAGAACCGCCTTTATAGGAAAAAGGGTTCTCTGGCTTTAAACAGAAAGCGGATTGGACCGTTTTTATAGGATAAGGCCGGAGATGCGGCCAGAAAGAACATCTGGTTCCTATAACAAGGACCTGGTAGCTACCCACGCTACTAGACCGGTAGGAAGGGCATGATGGATCTAATCGTCTGCTCGTCATACTTTCCAGGAGACAGGGACACCAGAACACATTGTGCTCGTGTCCGGTAGCGACACGAGTGTGTGGAGATGTAAGAACTCTCTCCCAATCTGGTATCGGATTCATTAGAAGTCCGATCCTATTGGGAGAAATATAAAAAGGTGTGAGTCACAATAGACCGAGCGGTCGCAGTGGAGGGCGTAAAAAGTCCACTCACTTTAAACCTACCTACCTATCTAAGTTCGTTTCAAGAAACAACAACGATGACTACTAAATGATTTGACATTTTTTTTTAAGTCTTACTACATTTCTAGTAGCTTACTGAATTTCGCCTTTACGGGGGTATGTTTTAAATCACCCTGAACAAGGATTTATATATTTTATTGTAAATGTTGTAAACAAACATATATTTTTTACTTATAACTAAAAAAATATTGAATTTCATATACCTGCATAAACAACGATTCCTTCAACAAAGTCAGTGTTTTTCAACAAACCTTCCCTGAGTAATAAATTGTCAGTACTGACTGGAACACGTTCACCAGATGGATGAACTATGGCACCGTGGAATCTATAAATTTTTGTCGTTGGTGCTTCAACTTCTATCGAGCTACGAAATCGGCTTGGTTCGAAGCAGTGTTGCTAAAAAAGTGAAATGAGGCGAATGATATAAATCTTTATTAGATAGCATAACACATAAGTGAAGGAACGTAAAGAAATGGATATGGATCATATCGATCCAATAGTATTAAAATATATACTTTGATAAAAATAATATCTGCTTTAAAACCACACTGTCTGCTGCATTTTATAATTTAAAAAACTCTTAATTATCAGATATTAAATGAGCTGGTCGTTTTATAAGCAAACAGCAAACCGCGTAACCAAATTCATTTATTTTTAACATTAGGTCTATTTTTTAGTCGCAGTCATCCTGAAAAATCTATCAATAAATCAGTGAATAGTTAATATGCACTATTTAAAAGAGCATACTGGGTATGATTAGTCCCTAACCACAACTACAAAGTATCGAAAAGAAATAATGGATCCTATGAAAAGGTGTGATTTTTACCCCATTTTCACCCTTTTTATCCCCCATAAAATTATTTTAAAAATGTTTCTTTTTTCATTTTTAATGATTCAAATAGGTTTTTTGGGCCACTGATTTGGAATATAATATTAGAAACCATATTTAAGGGCTTAGAAGGGCTAAATTTACCCTTTTTTACCCCCTGCACCCCTAAAACATACATTTCGCTAAACAACAGTTTTTCCCCATTTTCAATGGTAGATATAGGTTTTTTTGGGTCACTAAATTCGAATACGATATTAGAAATTACATTTGAGGGTTAAGAAGGGCTGAATTTACCCTTTTTTAACCCCTTCATCCCTAAAACATACATTGGCCAAAAAAAAAGGTTTTTTTCCTATTTTTAATGGTACATATAGGTTTTTTGGGCCACTGAATTTAAATCTGATACCAGGAATAACAATAAGAGGGGTTAAGTACCCTATTTTAGTTCCTTTTACCCTACAGTCATTATTTTTTCTAAAATTACTGTTTTTTTTTTTATTTAAAGGATGATGTAGGTCGTTAAAGTCAAATCTCAAGCCAGAAACGATATACAAGGGGTTGAATTGAATTCTCGTAAAACACAAATATGTTTTAATTTTTTTTTAGCAAAATGTATGTTTTGGGGTAAGGGGGAAAAAATGGGGTTTTAATTAGCCCATCTAAGAAATGAAATTTCTAATATCATATTCGAATTCAGGGAAAAAAAAAATCGTAGCATTAAAAATGGGGGAAAAACTTTTTTTTGCAAATGTATGTTTTGGGAAATGTAGGGGTAAAAAAGAATTAAGCCCCCCTTAAGTCCCCAAATGTAATTTCTAATATCATATTCGAATTCAGCGGACCAAAAAAACTTATATATATCATTAAAAATCGGAAAAAAACTTTTTTAGCGAAATGTATGTTTTAGAGGTGTATGAGGTAAAAAAGGGTTAATTGGGCCCTTCTTAGTCCTTAAATATAATTTCTTATATCATTTTCGAATTCAGTGACCCAAAAAATCTATATGTACCATTAAACATAGGGAAAACTTTTTTTAGCGAAATGTATGCTTTAGGGGTGTGTAAAAAATGGTGAATTTTGCCTTCCTAAGCCCTCAAATATAATTTCGTATATCATATTCAAATTCAGTGGCCCAAGAAACCTATATGAACCAACAAATATGGAAAAAAAAAAAATTATTTAATTTTATGCTTAAGGGGTAAAAAGGGGAAAACCGGGGTAAAAAACACGCCCTTTCGTAGGATATACTATTTCTTTTTGACACTTTGTAGCTGATCTATCTCTAAAGAAAATGTGATAGGTTTCATCTCGATTCATGACCTTCCAATATCATTTCTAGATTTGATGTATTTTTTAACATATTTATCCGTATTGTTTAGTATGTTTTTTCTTTAAAGACGATCGATGTAATCAATTTTAACATTTGAGGAAACTATCGACTATCGAACGATGGCAATTATTAATTTTTTTTAAGATACGCATTTAAGCTGTTTTATGGATTTAAATAACGCAAAGACTTCCTGGGTGCACAACAGATCTAATTAAATAATCATTCGTACCTTTTCCACAAACCCTCTAGCGACTTGTCTTTGTTTTAAATTAGTTTCACCATCCAAGTGTCCCGTGTCAATATAACATAATCCGCTAGGGTCGCTGGATCGCAGTAACAAAATATCGGCCGGAATGACTTCGTTATTCGACAAATGAATCAGGTCGCCTACTCTAATATCCTTCCATAACACTTTTCTGTATCTTGAATGCTCGCGGGAAAAAAAAAAGAATAATATTAAAATCTTCTTTCATGATTTCAAATTTTATTTTTAAAATAACCGTAAATTTGGCTACTCTGAGCGCTATAGTTTTTTTAATCTATGATGGTTGCAAGGCTTGGCCAGGAAAAGCCAAAGCTAACAAAGTTCATAAAGAAACCAAATCATGTTTATGAAATCTATTTAAAAAAAATGGTCTTGACAAAGCAATATAAAACAGGATCGAGGAGCAACTGTAAATCTGGCAAGGCTGCAGTGGAAGAGGACCTATGTTAGTAGGACAGCTGGTGAGCAATTTTAAGTAGGTATTAAGGTATTTTTGAAAATATGTGTAATTGTCCTTGAAAGATCCCAAATTAAAGTCAAGGTCTGGCTAAAGGGTAGCGCCCCATTCCAATCCTTGAATTTTTTTTTAATTTAAAGAGTTGGAAGGGGGTCAAACCCTCAGCCAGACCTTCACTTTTATGTTTAGGGTTCTTTAAGGACAATTACATAAATTTCAAAGTGCCTTAAGAACCACTCAAAATAAAAATAGGAGAATTGTGAATAATTTTGATAAGGTTTTTAAGGCACTTTAAAAATATGTGTAATTGTCCTGAAAGACCCCCAACATAAAAAATCAAGGTCTGGGTTTAAGAGTAGGGTCCCCTACCAAACCTTAAATTAGAAAAAAATCACCAGCTCTCGGACTATGTGTCTAACTCGGGAAATTTAAAAAGGGTATGGAACCCAATCTATGGCCCTTGATCTTTCCACCCGATAAAAAAATTCGGTTGGCCCCGCCCATTCTGCGCAAAAAAAATTCCCAAAAAATTTAATGTGTTTACTTTCACACGATAAATCGGGGTTCCCAACACAATATAATTTTAACCGATAAGGAAATACCCTCTTTTCTTTAGGAATTTTTATTTTAAATTTGGGGTTTTTTAAACGTCGTTGGAACCGAATAAAAATAATATATCAATTTGAATAATAAAAATAAAATTTCATAGGAAATATTAGTGAAAAAGTAAGGCAATCTTCTATTTTTTTGATATTTCCACAATGTTTGTTTTTCTTGGTTTTTAAAAAAAAATAAGGTTTAAATTTTGGTATTTTTTTTTCATTTAATAATTTGACCTTTTTTAAAGGATCAAAAATTTTTATTACTGGGCGACCGGAAATTTTTTAAAGGTCCCCAATTGAAGGGGGGGAAGTAAATTTTTTTGGGGGGGGCTAACAAATCAAAAAAAAATTCGGCAATTTTTTTTGGTTTTTTTGAAAAAAAAACCCTTTTTACAACCTCCTTCTTTTTAAAAATTTTTTTTTTAATTTAAAATATTTACAAAAACCTTTTTAAAAAATTTTTTTTTTTTTTTTATTTTACACCTTTTTTTTTACTTTTTTTTTTTTAAGCAAATATGGCTGCCCTTGAAAAAAGTTCGAATTTAAGAAAAAAAATTTAAAAAAATAAAAATACAAGGTTTTAAAAAAGGGTTTATAAAAAAATGTTACTTTTTGAAAAAAACAAATTTGTACAAAAAAGGGGAAAATAAAAAAAAGGAGTTTAATTTTCCTTTGATGATGAAACTCGGAACAAAATTCCAAAAGATATTTTTTGATTTGTAATCAGGCCCCAAAAACCCCGTTCCAAATTTTTAAAACGGGGGGAGGCAACAGACAATACCATTTGTTTAAAAAAAATTAGATTTTTGGTTTTTTAATTTGTTTCAACTTTTTAACCAAATTAAATAATATTTAACGGTATGCAATGGATACTCAGGTACCAAAAAAGGGTTCTAAAATTTTTCTATGTTTTCTTAAGAATGTTTTTATTACTGAAAAAACAAAAAAAGTTTAAAAATTTTTTTTTTTAATTTAAAAGAACTTAGGATTAGATTAAACTATTTACATTTTGCCCCTTTTTATAAAAATTGGTGATAAGTACATAAACTATCATACAATGTTTGAAATTTTTTTAAAAAACTGTTTTTATTTAACAAAGGAAAAAACAAAACTTAAAAAAATGACCTTTAAAAGAAGGCAAAAAGGGGGCCATCTTTCTTTCCTATTATATAGATGAATAAAATTAAATTCCCAAAAATTTTAAA